>CM060312.1:97774931-97792431 GCA_030674185.1 Monoplex corrugatus | reverse complement strand
AGAAATGAAGAAACGAATAAAAGAGGAAGGAAGGACGGGAAAAAGACAGACTGGAAAGAAGAAAGTAAAGAAGGAAGGATTGAAGAAAGAAAGGAAAAACGGAAGGAAAGAAGAAAGTAAAGAAGGAAGGATTGAAGAAAGAAAGGAAAAACGGAAGGAAAGAAGAAAGTAAAGAAGGAAGGATTGAAGAAAGAAAGGAAAAACGGAAGGAAAGAAGAAAGTAAAGAAGGAAGGATTGAAGAAAGAAAGGAAAAACGGAAGGAAAGAAGAAAGTAAAGAAGGAAGGATTGAAGAAAGAAAGGAAAAACGGAAGGAAAGAAGAAAGTAAAGAAGGAAGGATTGAAGAAAGAAAGGAAAAACGGAAGGAAAGAAGAACGTAAAGAAGGTAGGAATGAAGAAAGAAAGGAAAAACGGAAGGAAAGAAGAACGTAAAGAAGGTAGGATTGAAGAAAGAAAGGAAAAACGGAAGGAAAGAAGAACGTAAAGAAGGTAGGATTGAAGAAAGAAAGGAAAAACGGAAGGAAAAAAGAACGTAAAGAAGGTAGGATTGAAGAAAGGAAGGAAAAAAGTGAAGAAAGAAGGAAGAAAAAAGAAAGAAAGGAAAGAAGGAAGAAAGGAAAGAGGGAAGAAAGGAAAGGAGAGATAGACAGGAAAGAACAAAGGAAAGAAGGAAAAGGGAAAGAAGATTGGGAAGACATAAAGAAGGACAACAGGAAAGAAGGAAGGAAACGAGCAAGAAATAAAGGAGAGAAAGAAAGACGGAAGAAAGGAAAGAAGGAAAGAAGGAAAGAAGGAAGGAAGGAAGGTAGGAAGGAAGGAAGGAGAAAGGGAAGGACAAGAAAGGGGAGAGACAGGTGATGGGGAAAGAGACACACATACGCCCACATTCGCGCGCACACATGACATGCACCCACGTGCTTACAGACTTTCACCCTACCCACTTCACCCTCTCTTTTTCTCTCTCTGTCTCTGTCTCTGTCTGTCTCTGTCTCTCTCTCTGTCTCTCTCTCTATCTCTCTCTCTGTCTCTCTCTCTCTCTATCTCTCTCTATATATCTACCTATCTCTCTCTATCTATCTATCTACCTATCTCTCTCTCTATCTCTCTCTCTCTATCTATCTATCTATCTATCTACATGTCTATCTATCTGTCTGTCTGTCTATCTATCTATCTATCTACCTATCTGTCTCTCTCTCCATCTATCTACCTATCTCTCTCTCTATCTCTGTCTCTCTATCTATCTCTCTCTATCTCTATCTCTGTCTCTCTCTCTATCTCTATCTATCTCTATCTCTGTCCTCTCTTTCTCCTCCTCCTCCACTTCTCACCCTCTCCCCATGTTTTTCAAGTCTACTGTACTATGTATTGTTCACACGTCCATTCATAAGAAGTTATGCCTACAGCATGAATAAGTTATTGCAGTCTGACGCTCCTCTCTCTTTCATTCTCTCCAATCATATTTCCTACTTCCACCTCTATACTGTTCTCTACCCCCCTTTCCTACTTCCACCTGTATACTGTTCTCTACCCCCCTTTCCTACTTCCACCTCTATACTGTTCTCTACCCCCCTTTCCTACTTCCACCTCTATACTGTTCTCTAATCCCCTTTTCTACTTCCACCTCTATACTGTTCTCTACCCCCCTTTTCTACTTCCACCTCTATACTGTTCTCTAATCCCCTTTTCTACTTCCACCTCTATGCTGTTGTCTACCTCCCTTTTCTACTTCCACCTCTATACTGTTCTCTAATCCCCTTTTCTACTTCCACCTCTATACTGTTGTCTACCCCCCTTTCCTACTTACACCTCTATACTGTTCTCTACCCCCCTTTTCTACTTCCACCTCTGTCTGTTCTCTACCCACCTTTCCTACTTCACCTCTGTTCTCTACCCACCTTTTCTACTTCCACCTCTGTTCTCTACCCACCTTTCTACTTCCACCTCTATACTGTTCTCTACCCACCTTTCCTACTTCCACCTCTGTTCTCTACCCCCTTCCTACTTCCACCTCTATACTGTTCTCTACCCCCTTCCTATTCCACCTCTTACTGTTCTCTACCCCCCTTTCTACTTCCAACTCTATACTGTTCTCTACCCCCACTTTCCTCTTCACCTCTATACTGTTCTCTACCCCCCTTCCTACTTCCACCTCTATACTGTTCTCTACCCCCTTTCCTACTTACACCTCTATACTGTTCTCTACCCCCCCCCTTTCCTACTTCCACCTCTATACTGTTCTCTACCCCCCCCTTTCCTACTTCCACCTCTATACTGTTCTCTACCCCCCTTTCCTACTTCCACCTCTATACTGTTCTCTACCCCCTTTCTACTTACACCTCTATACTGTTCTCTACCCCCCCTTTCCTACTTCCACCTCTATACTGTTCTCTACCCCCCCTTTCCTACTTCCACTCTATACTGTTCTCTACCCCCCCTTTCCTACTTCCACTCTATACTGTTCTCTACCTCCCTTTCTACTTTCCACCTCTTACTTTCTCTACCCCCCTTTCCTACTTCCACCTCTATACTGTTCTCTACCTCCCTTTCCTACTTCCACCTCTAACTGTTCTCTACTCCCTTTCCTACTTACACCTCTATCTGTTTCTACCTCCCTTTCTACTTCCACCTCTATACTGTTCTCTACTCCCTTTCCTACTTACACCTCTATACTGTTCTCTACTCCCCTTTCCTACTTACACCTCTATACTGTTCTCTACCCCCTTTTCTACTTCCACCTCTATACTGTTCTCTACCCCCTTTCCTACTTACACCTCTATGCTGTTCTCTACCCCCCTTTCCTACTTACACCTCTATACTGTTCTCTATCCCCCTTTCCTACTTACACCTCTAACTGTTCTCTACCCCTTTCCTACTTCACCTCTATACTGTTCTCTACCCCCTTTCCTACTTCACCTCTATACTGTTCTCTACCCCCCTTTCTACTTCCACCTTACTGTTCTCTACCCCTTTCCTACTTCCACCTCTATCTGTTCTCTACCCCCTTTCCTACTTCACCTCTATACTGTTCTCTACCCCACCTTTCCTACTTCCACCTCTATACTGTTCTCTACCCCCCTTTCCTACTTCCACTTTTACTGTTCTCTACCCCCCCTTTCCTACTTCCACCTCTATATGTTCTCTACCCCCCTTTCCTACTTCCACCTCTATACTGTTCTCTACCCCCTTTTCCTACTTCCACCTATACTGTTCTCTACCCCTACCCACCCTAACTGTTCTCTACCCCCTTTCCTACTTACACCTCTATACTGTTCCTACCCCCCTTTCCTACTTCACCTCTATACTGTTCTCTACCCCCTTTCCTACTTCCACCTCTATACTGTTCTCTACCCCCTTTCCTACTTCCACCTCTATACTGTTCTCTACCCCCCTTTCCTACTTCCACCTCTTACTGTTTCTACCCCCTTTCCTACTTCACCTCTATACTGTTCTCTACCCCCCTTTCCTACTTACACTCTATACTGTTTCTACCCCCCTTTTTCTTCCACTCTATGCTGTTCTCTAACCCTTTCTACTTCCACCTCTATACTGTTCTCTACCCCCTTTCCTACTTCCACCTCTATGTTTCTACCCCCTTTCTACTTCCACCTCTATCTGTTCTCTACCCCCCTTTCCTACTTCCACCTCTATACTGTTCTCTACCCCCCTTTCCTACTTCCACCTCTATACTGTTCTCTACCCCCCTTTCTACTTCCACCTCTATACTGTTCTCTACCCCCCTTTCCTACTTCCACCTCTATACTGTTCTCTACCCCCCTTTCCTACTTCCACCTCTATGCTGTTCTCTACCCCCCCCCCCTTTCTCTACCCCTACTCCACCTCTATACTGTTCTCTACCCCCCCTTTCCTACTTCCACCTCTATACTGTTCTCTACCCCCCCTTTCCTACTTCCACCTCTATACTGTTCTCTAACCCCCCTTTCCTACTTCCACCTCTATACTGTTCTCTACCCCCTTTTCCTACTTCCACCTCTATACTGTTCTCTACCCCCCTTTCCTACTTCCACCTCTATACTGTTCTCTACCCCACCTTTCCTACTTCCACCTCTATACTGTTCTCTACTCCCTTTCCTACTTCCACCTCTATACTGTTCTCTACCCCCTTTCCTACTTCCACCTCTATACTGTTCTCTACCTCCCTTTCCTACTTCCACCTCTATACTGTTCTCTACCCCCTTTCCTACTTCCACCTCTACTGTTTCTACCCCCTTTCCTACTTCCACCTCTATACTGTTCTCTATCCCCTTTCCTACTTCCACCTCTATACTGTTCTCTACTCCCCTTTCCTACTTACACCTCTATACTGTTCTCTACCCCTTTTCTACTTCCACCTCTATACTGTTCTCTACCCCCCTTTCCTACTTACACCTCTATCTGTTCTCTACCCCCTTTCCTACTTCACCTCTATACTGTTCTCTACCCACCTTTCCTACTTCCACCTCTATACTGTTCTCTACCCCCTTTCCTACTTACACCTCTATACTGTTCTCTACCCCCACCTTTCCTACTTCCACTCTATACTGTTCTCTACCCCCCTTTCCTACTTCCACCTCTATACTGTTCTCTACCCCCCTTTCCTACTTCCACCTCTATACTGTTCTCTACCCCCTTTCCTACTTACACCTCTATACTGTTCTCTACCCCCACCTTTCCTACTTCCACCTCTACATGTTCTCTACCCCCCCCCTTTCCTACTTCCACCTCTATACTGTTCTCTACCCCCTTTCCTACTTCCACCTCTATACTGTTCTCTACTCCCCTTTCCTACTTCCACCTCTATACTGTTCTCTACTCCCCTTTTCTACTTCCACCTCTATACTGTTCTCTACCCCCTTTTCCCACTTCCACCTGTATATGTTCTCTACTCCCCTTTCTACTTCACCTCTATACTGTTCTCTACCCCCTTTCTACTTACACCTCTATACTGTTCTCTACTCCCCTTTCTACTTCACCTCTATACTGTTCTCTACCCCCTTTCCTACTTCCACCTCTATACTGTTCTCTACCCCCTTTCCTACTTCCACCTCTATACTGTTCTCTACCCACCTTTCCTACTTCCACCTCTATACTGTTCTCTACCCCCTTTTCCTACTTCCACCTCTATACTGTTCTCTACCCACCTTTCCTACTTCCACCTCTATACTGTTCTCTACCCCCACCTTTCCTACTTCCACCTCTATACTGTTCTCTACTCCCCTTTCCTACTTCCACCTCTATACTGTTCTCTACCCCCCTTTCCTACTTCCACCTCTATACTGTTCTCTACCCCACCTTTCCTACTTCCACCTCTATACTGTTCTCTACCCCCTTTTCCTACTTACCTCTATACTGTTCTCTACCCCCCTTTCTACTTCACCTCTATACTGTTCTCTACTCCCCTTTCCTACTTCCACCTCTATACTGTTCTCTACCCCCTTTTCTACTTCCACCTGTATACTGTTCTCTACCCCCCTTTCTACTTCCACCTCTATACTGTTCTCTACCCCCCTTTTCTACTTCCACCTGTATACTGTTCTCTACCCCCTTTCTACTTCACCTCTATACTGTTCTCTAACCCCCTTTCTACTTCCACCTCTATACTGTTCTCTACCCCCTTTTCTACTTCCACCTCTATACTGTTCTCTACCCCCTTTCCTACTTACACCTCTATACTGTTCTCTACCCCCTTTTCTACTTCCACCTCTATACTGTTCTCTACCCCCACCTTTCCTACTTCCACCTCTATACTGTTCTCTACCCCCCTTTCCTACTTCCACCTCTATACTGTTCTCTACTCCCCTTTCCTACTTCCACCTCTATACTGTTCTCTACCCCCCTTTCCTACTTCCACCTCTATACTGTTCTCTACCCCCTTTCCTACTTCCACCTCTATACTGTTCTCTACCCCCCTTTTCTACTTCCACCTCTATACTGTTCTCTACTCCCCCTTTCTACTTCCACCTTATACTGTTCTCTACTCCCCTTTCCTACTTCACCTCTATACTGTTCTCTACCCCCTTTCTACTTCACCTCTATACTGTTCTCTACCCCCTTTCCTACTTCCACCTCTATACTGTTCTCTACCCCCCTTTCCTACTTCCACCTCTATACTGTTCTCTACACCACCTTTCCTACTTCCACCTCTATACTGTTCTCTACCCACCTTTCCTACTTCCACCTCTATACTGTTCTCTACCCCCCTTTCCTACTTCCACCCCTATACTGTTCTCTACCCCTTTCCTACTTCCACCTCTATACTGTTCTCTACCCCCTTTCTACTTCCACCTCTATACTGTTCTCTACCCCCCTTTCCTACTTCCACCTCTATACTGTTCTCTACCCCCTTTCCTACTTCCACCTCTATACTGTTCTCTACCCACCTTTCCTACTTCCACCTCTATACTGTTCTCTACCACCTTCCTACTTCCACCTCTATACTGTTCTCTACCCCCTTTCTACTTCCACCTCTATCTGTTCTCTACCCCTTTCCTACTTCACCTCTATACTGTTCTCTACCCCCTTTCTACTTCCACCTCTATACTGTTCTCTACCCCCTTTCCTACTTCCACCTCTATACTGTTCTCTACCCCCTTTCCTACTTCCACCTGTATACTGTTCTCTACCCCCCTTTCCTACTTCACCTTATACTGTTCTCTACCCCCCTTTCCTACTTCACCTCTATACTGTTCTCTACCCACCTGTTCCTCCCCCTTTTTTACCGGAGAGGTGAGCGACGAGGGGGAGCTACAGGATGGGAGCGACAGTAAGAGGTGCAACAGGAGGGCGACAGCGGGGAGTTGGCAAGGGGCTGACTAGAGGGAGTGACAGGGGGGGGAGCGACGACCCTTGACGACTTCGACAGAATCTGTTCCTATTTAAGCACACGCCACACTGCACTCCACATTTGATCAACTACAAAAAACATTTATTTTTTTACGCCTCGCGTGTGTGTTTATGTGTGTGTGTATGTGTATGTGTGTGTGTATGTGTATTTGTGTGTCTGTGTGTGCTGTGTGTTGTGTGTGTGTGTGTGTTGTGTGTTGTGTGTGTGAGTTTTCATGTGCATACAGATAAATTCCTTTCTGTCTCTGTCTGCCTGTCTGTCTGTCTGTCTGTCTGTCTGTCAATCTCTCTCCTCTCTCTCTCTCTCTCTCTCTCTCTCTCTCTCTCTCTCTCTACTCTCTCTCTCTCTCTCTCTCTCTCTCTCTCTCCTCTCTCTCTCTCTTTCTCGCTTTCTCCGTGTTTTAAGTAAGACACAGACTTATACATAAACACATCCATACACAAACGCACGCACACACACACACACACACACACACACACACACACACACACACACACACACACACACACACACACACACACACAAGCACAAACACACACACACACACACACACATGCAAACATATACATACACGTACACACACATATACGCACGCACATATATACGCACACACACATTACACACACACACACACACAGACCACACACACACACACACACACACACACACACACCTCACACACACAAGCACGTACACACGCACAGACACTCACGCACAATATTGTTTTTGTGATATCGGACGAATCAATCGTTTTTCTGTTATTCTGATCGAAGTTTGAGTCTGCTCTTCTGCTGTTTGTCCTTTGATTTTAAAAGGGGGAGGGGTGAGAGGTCAGGAGGTGGGAGGGATGGAGACGACACAAGATGGAAAGGAAATGAATAAGTGAATGCATGAATGAAGAAGAAGAAGAAGAAGAAGAAGAAGAAGAAGAATGCGAAGAAGAAGAAGAAGAAGAAGAAGAAGAATGCGAAGAAGAAGAAGAAGAAGAAGAAGAAGAAGAACAAGAAGAAGAAGAAGAAGAAGAAGAAGAAGAAGAAACAAAAAGAAGAAGAAGAAGAACAAGAACAAGAAGAAGAAGAAGAAGAAGAAGAAGAAGAAGAAGAAGAAGAAGAAGAAGAAGAAGAAGAAGAAGAAGAAGAAGAAGAAGAAGAAGAAGAAGAAGAAGAAAAAGAAGAAGAAGAAGAAGAAGAAGAAGAAGAAGAAGAAGAACAAGAAGAAGAAGAAGAACAAGAACAAGAAGAAGAACAAGAACAAGAACAAGAAGAAGAACAAGAACAAGAAGAAGAAGAACAAGAAGAACAAGAACAAGAAGAACAAGAACAAGAAGAACAAGAACAAGAAGGAGAAGTGGGATGGTGGGGAGGAAAGACAGGCAGACAAGGATATAATTCATTCGTCAGATAACGTTTTCTCAATTTTTCATGCTCCTCTCTCTCTCTCTCTCTCTCTCTCTCTCTCTCTCTCTCTCTCTCTCTCTCTCTCTCTCCTCTCTCTCCTCTCTCTCTCTCTCTCCCTCTCTCTCTCTGTCTGTCTGTCTGTCTGTCTTTCTCTCTCTCTTTCTCTCTCTCGCTCTCTTTCTCTCTCTTTTCCTGTCTGTCTGTCTCTCTGTCTATATGACTCTCTCTCTCTATGTCTCTCTCTTTCTCTCTCTCCCTCTCTTATTTTGTCTCTCTCTTTCCATCTTTCTCTCTCTATATCTGTCTGTCTTTCTGTCTCTCTTGGTCTTCCTACCCCTACTTTCTTTCCTGTCTCTGTATCTGTCTGTCTGTCTGTCTCTGTCTGTCTGTCTGCCTGTCTGTCTGTCTGTCTCTCTCTCTCTCTCTCTCTCATTTCGTCTTTTTTTTTTATCTCTCTTTATCTCTCTATGTCTCTGTCTGTCTCTCTTTGTCTCTCTTTATCTCCCTCTCTCTGTCTCTCTCTCTCTGTCTCTGTCTCTCTCTGTCTCTGTCTTTGTCTCTCTGTTTCGCTCTCTCTCTCTCTCTCTCTCTCTCTCTCTCTCTCTCTCTTTCCTTTACTCACACACACACGTACACGCACACTATCATCATAAACCGTTTGTTGTGAAGTTAACATAAAAGTTGTACTGATTCACACGCACGTACACACGCACACATACACACACGCACACATACACTCGCATGCACGCAAACACCCACACACATACACTTTTTAGCTAATATCATGCAATGTACATAGACACACCCACACACACCACACACACTCACACACACACACACACACACACACACACACACACACACACACACACACACACACATCTACACACACACACACCTACACACACACACACACACACACACACTTTTTTTGTTGTTGTAATTTCCATATTAGCGGGGAAAGATCAATCGCGATCCTTTCCATTTCTCGTTATCAAAACATTTGGATTTGGAATTGTTTCACCAAGCCTTCACGGCACTGGATCATTGTGTGGACGTTCTACACACAGAAACTTTACAGCTGGAAAGTCAGTCTGCTTAAATAAAGAAAGAAAAGAAGACACGCTAACCACAAGACGTTCATCTAGACCGGAAGATAAAATGCAAACAGGAGGAGCACCATCTCAGCCATAAGTCAGCCATGCTAAGCTGGATACTGCCATCTTACCCGGAAAACAATCTTCATCACCGGAAGTCATACATGCTAACCAGAAGTCACCCACGCTAACTAGAAGTCACCCACGCTTACCAGAAGTCACCCACGCTAACTAGAAGTCACCCACGCTTACCAGAAGTCACCCACGCTAACTAGAAGTCACCCACGCTATTCAGAAGTTCCCCATGCTAACCAAAAGTTTCCCAAGCTAACCAAAAGTTTCCCAAGCTAACCAGAAGTTTCCCTTGTTAACCAGAAGTTTCCCAAGCTAACCAGAAGTTTCCCTTGTTAACCAAAAGTTCCCCAAGCTAACCAGAAGTTTCCTTTGTTAACCAAAAGTTTCCCAAGCTAACCAGAAGTTTCCCTTGTTAACCAAAAGTTTCCCAAGCTAACCAGAAGTTTCCCTTGTTAACCAAAATGTCCCAAGCTAACCAGAAGTTTCCCTTGTTAACCAAAAGTTTCCCAAGCTAACCAGAAGTTTCCCTTGTTAACCAAAAGTTTCCCAAGCTAACCAGAAGTTTCCCTTGTTAACCAAAATGTCCCAAGCTAACCAGAAGTTTCCCTTGTTAACCAAAAGTTTCCCAAGCTAACCAGAAGTTCACCATGCTAACCAGATGTTCCCCAAGCTAACCAGAAGTTCACCATGCTAACCAAAAGTTCCCAAGCTAACCAAAAGTTCCCAAGCTAACCAGAAGTTTCCCTTGTTAACCAGAAGTTCCCCAAGCTAACCAGAAGTCACCCATGCTAACCAGAAGTTATCCATGCTAACCAAAAGTTCCCCATGTTAACCAGAAGTCATCCATGCTAACCAAAAGTCACCCATGTTAACCAGAAGTCATCCATGCTAACCAAAAGTCACCCATGTTAACCAGAAGTTATCCATGCTAACCAAAAGCCACCCATGTTAACCAGAAGTCACCCATGTTAACCAGAAGTTATCCATGCTAACCAAAAGTCACCCATGTTAACCAAAAGTCACCCATGTTAACCAAAAGTCACCCATGCTAAACAAAAGTCATCCATGCTAACCAAAAATCACCCATGTTAACCAGAAGTTATCCATGCTAACCAAAAGTTCCCCATGTTAACCAGAAGTTATCCATGCTAACCAAAAGTCACCCATGTTAACCAGAAGTCACCCATGTTAACCAGAAGTTATCCATGCTAACCAGAAGTTATCCATGCTAACCAGAAGTCACCCATGTTAACCAGAAGTTATCCATGCTAACCAAAAGTTCCCCATGTTAACCAGAAGTTATCCATGCTAACCAAAAGTCACCCATGTTAACCAGAAGTCACCCATGTTAACCAGAAGTTATCCATGCTAACCAGAAGTTATCCATGCTAACCAGAAGTCACCCATGTTAACCAGAAGTCACCCATGTTAACCAGAATTATCCAATGCTAACCAAAAGTCACCCATGTTAACCAGAAGTTATCCATGCTAACCAAAAGTCACCCATGTTAACCAAAGGTCACCCATACTAACCAAAGTCACCCATACTAACCAAAAGTCACCCATGTTAACCAGAAGTCACCCATGTTAACCAGAAGTTATCCATGCTAACCAAAAGTCACCCATGTTAACCAGAAGTCACCCATGCTAACCAGAAGTCACCCATACTAACCAGAAGTCACCCATACTAACCAGAAGTTATCCATGCTAACCAGAAGTCACCCATACTAACCAGAAGTCACCCATGTTAACCAGAAGTCACCCATACTAACCAAAGTCACCCATACAACTAGAAGTCACCCATGCTAACCAGAAGTCACCCATGTTAACCAGAAGTCACCCATACTAACCAGAAGTCACCCATACTAACCAGAAGTCACCCATACTAACCAGAAGTCATCCATACTAACCAAAAGTCACCCATGTTAACCAAAAGTCACCCATGTTAACTAAAAAGTCACCCATACTAACCAGAAGTCACCCATACTAACCAAAGTCACCCATGTTAACCAGAAGTCACCCATGTTAACCAGAAGTTACCATGCTAACCAAAAGTCACCCATGTTAACCAGAAGTCACCCATGCTAACCAGAAGTCACCCATACTAACCAGAAGTCACCCATACTAACCAGAAGTTATCCATGCTAACCAGAAGTCACCCATACTAACCAGAAGTCACCCATGTTAACCAGAAGTCACCCATGTTAAACCAGAAGTCACCCATACTAACCAGAAGTCACCCATACTAACTAGAAGTCACCCATGCTAACCAGAAGTCACCCATGTTAACCAGAAGGCACCCATACTAACCAGAAGTCACCCATACTAACCAAAAGTCACCCATACTAACCAGAAGTCACCCATGTTAACCAGAAGTCACCCATGTTAACCAGAAGTCACCCATACTAACCAGAAGTCACCCATGTTAACCAGAAGTCACCCATGCTAACCAAAAGTCACCCATACTAACCAAAAGTCACCCATACTAACCAAAAGTCACCCATGCTAACCAGAAGTCACCCATACTAACCAAAAGTCACCCATGTTAACCAGAAGTCACCCATACTAACCAGAAGTCACCCATGTAACCAAAAGTCACCCATACTAACCAGAAGTCACCCATGTTAACCAAAAGTCACCCATACTAACCAGAAGTCACCCATGTTAACCAGAAGTCACCCATACTAACCAGAAGTCACCCATACTAACCAGAAGTCACCCATACTAACCAGAAGTCACCCATGTTAACCAGAAGTCACCCATGTTAACCAGAAGTCACCCATGTTAACCAGAAGTCACCCATACTAACCAGAAGTCACCCATGCTAACCAGAAGTCACCCATACTAACCAGAAGTCACACATGCTAACCAGAAGTCACCCATACTAACCAGAAGTCACCCATACTAACCAGAAGTCACCCATGTTAACCAGAAGTCACCCATGTTAACCAGAAGTCACCCATACTAACCAGAAGTCACCCATACTAACCAGAAGTCACCCATGTTAACCAGAAGTCACCCATGTTAACCAGAAGTCACCCATACTAACCAGAAGTCACCCATGCTAACCAGAAGTCACCCATACTAACCAGAAGTTATCCATGCTAACCAGAAGTCACCCATACTAACCAGAAGTCACCCATGCTAACCAGAAGTCACCCATACTAACCAGAAGTTACCCATGTTAACCAGAAGTCACCCATACTAACCAGAAGTCACCCATACTAACCAGAAGTCACCCATGTTAACCAGAAGTCACCCATACTAACCAGAAGTCATCCATGCTAACCAAAAGTCACCCATACTAACCAGAAGTCACCCATGCTAACCAAAAGTCACCCATGTTAACCAGAAGTCACCCATACTAACCAGAAGTCACCCATACTAACCAGAAGTCACCCATACTAACCAGAAGTCATCCATGCTAACCAAAAGTCACCCATACTAACCAGAAGTCACCCATGCTAACCAGAAGTCACCCATGCTAACCAAAAGTCACCCATGCTTCTGTTCCGGTCTCTTCTGTTCTGTCAAGCTTCGTTCTTTTCTGGTCTCAGCTGATCTCTTCTCTTTCTCTGCCTCCTTCTTTTCTCTCTCTACTGATTAGTTCCCTCTCTCTCTCTGTGTCTCTCTGTCTCTCTCTGTTCTCTGTCTCTCAGTCTGTCTATCTGTCTCTGTCTCTGTCTCTGTCTCTCTCTCTCTCTCTCTCTCTCTCTCTGCCTCTTTCTGTTCTCTGTCTCTCTCTCTCTCTGCCTCTTTCTGTTCTCTGTCTCTGTCTGTCTGTCTGTCTCTTTGTCCCTGTCTCTGTCTCTCTGTGTCTCTGTCTCTCTGTCTGTCTCTCTGTCTCTGTCTCTATCTGTCTGTCTGTCTCTCTGCCTCTCTATCTGCCTCTGTCTGTTCTCTGTCTCTGTCTGTCTGTCTGTCTGTCTCTCTCTCTCTCTTTGTCTCTGTCTCCCTGTCTGTCTCTTTGTCTCTGTCTATCCGTGTCTCAGTCTCTCTGTCCGTCTCTCTGTCTCTGTCTCTCTCTCTTTCTCTTTCTTTCTTTCTGAATATGTCTCTGTCTCTCGTCTCCCTTTTTCGTGTTCTTATCACAGTGCAGACTATGAGTGGAGATCACAGTGACAATGATATGTGGGCGACAATGGGCAGACGGCCCCAACAGACAGATGGAGAGCAAAATCAACACTGTTCCTGACACCTTAGTGTCTCCGTTTATTGCACAACTTGTGTCAAAACTCTCCCCGCATCTCCCATTGTCTGTAGAGTTCAAATCGCCGTCAGCAGTTAACGCGTCTTGAGAGAAAACCAAAAACAAACCAAAAAAGACAGTGACAAAATGAAATAAACAAACCCACAAATATGGGCACGCGTGCGTAGATGGATGCATGTGCATCTACACACATGCACGCACATGCACGTGGCGACGTTGACGTCAGTTGATTTACTTTGTCTCTCTTCTGTTATTGTCCTTTGTTGTGTAAGTTTTAAAACTCTTTATATGTTATTTCTTTTTTTTTTCTTTCTTTTGTTTTAATGTTTTTTAAAAAGTCTAGCACTAGCAGGCATGTATGCTGGCCTGTTTTGTTGATATACATGCCGGTGGTTAATACAGATTCCTTTCATTCATTTCTTTTTATTGCTTTCTTTCTTTTTTCGCTCTCTGTCTCTCTCTATCTGTGTCTGTCTCTCTCTCTGTCTCTGTCTTTCTGTCTCTCTGTCTCTCTCTCTCTGTTTCTCTGTCTGTCTGTCTGTCTGTCTCTCTCTCTCTCTCTCTCTCTCACTGTTTCTCTGTCTGTCTGTCTGTCTCTCTCTCTGTCTGTCTGTTTGTCTGTCTCTCTGTCTCTCTCTCTCTGTGTTTCTCTCTGTCTTTCTGTCTCTCTGTCTGTCTGTCTGTCTGTTGTCTCTCTCTCTCTCTGTCTCTCTCTCTGTCTCTGTCTCTGTCTCTCTCTGTCTCTCTCTGTCTCTCTCTCTGTCTCTCTCTCTGTCTCTGTCTCTCTCTGTCTCTCTCTGTCTCTCTGTCTCTGTCTCTCTGTCTCTGTTTCTCTCTGTCTCTGTCTCTCTGTCTCTGTTTCTCTCTGTCTCTCTCTGTCTCTCTCCGTCTCTCTCCGTCTCTCTCTGTCTCTCTCTCTCTCTCTCTCTCTCTCTCTCTCTCTCTCTGTATCTCTCTCTCTGTCATTTCGTATAAGACAACAAAGGAAACTAGTAACTAGAGGTAGGACGAAAACAATGACACAGACACTATTTCTGATCAGCTGATGTCTCTTGTTCACATGAAGAAGACAACTGAGCGCTGGTCTCTATCATCACCATCATCAAGTGCCCTGCCCCATGGCGTTGGCGATCATGGCCCTCCGTATACATCTAGCCCTTGTTGAGGCAAGCACATTTTCCACCCTGCAAGTCCGTCCACTATTTTCTCCCTGGGTCTACCTGGTGCTCTCTTTCCCTCCAGCTTTCCTGTTGTGACCAGGAGCTCTAATTGCCCTTTCCTCATAAAATGGCCTATAAATGTTGCCTGTCTTTTCCTAATCTTACTAATGAATGGTCTGTAGTATTAGACGACAAAACCAACCACGGTTCCATGGGTAATGGTTACAAACGATGATGACTTGTATTCATACAGCGCCTTACGTATGGATCTACGTGCTCACAAAAACTGTCTGTCTCACACACTGACAGTTACAGACGTTTTCACAATCATACAACGGACAATGGACAGGCTACAAAACAACAGACAGATTGTGGACAGGAAACATTGTCTGCACAGGTCACTTGTGAAGTGGGAGTGGAAAGATGGAACAGAAGTAAAATGGCTGGTATTGTTTGGAAGGCAACTGCAGACCTGGGGGTGCTGTGTGTGTGTGTGTGTGTGTGTGTGTGTGTGTGTGTGTGTGTGTGTGTGTGTGTGTGTGTGTGGTGGTCTTCGATTTAATGTCTATTCACTAAAGTGATTTTAGACTAAAAAAAATAAAAATTAAAAAAATTAAAAAATAAAAAAGGGGAGGGATACAGGAGGAGTGAAGAGGGTATTTGAAAATTGTCAATTTTGATCGTAAAAAAAAATATATTTTTTGAGGAGGGGAAGGTAAAGCTAACAAATAATGTTATCACAATTAAAGATTTTAACAATCAATCTAATAAACAAAATTAATAAACATCTAGAATAACTGAATAAAAGTGAAAACTAAGAATCGACTAATCACAACAGTGAACAAGTAAAATAACGTGTTAAAGGTAATTCTCTATAGGACTTTTTGACAGGCTAACAAAAAATTCATATATTAATATGTGTGTGTGTGTGTGTGTGTGTGTGTGTGTGGTGTGTGTGTGTGTGTGTGTGTGTGTGTGTGTGTGTGTGTGTGTGTGTATGTGTGTGTGTGTGTGTGTGTGTGTGTGTGTGTGTGTGTGTGTGTGTGTGTTAGTGGGGGTGGGGTGTGGAGGTCATAGATAATAACTTTCTCCAGTTCAATGAACGGCATATGCCTATCAGGGAAGTCACCGGTTGGTTTTGAGGGGCTTTGTGTGTGTGTGTGTGTGTGTGTGTGTGTGTGTGTGTGTGTGTGTGTGTGTGTGTGTGTGTACGTTTGACTAAGGCAAAGCGGCCGAGAATTTTCGCCTGTCTTCCTTTGTCCATGAAATACACGTTCTCATTTCATATTCACGTGTTTCCTCTTTTCTGTCACTCTCTTTGTTTCTGCCTTGTTCCTTTGGTTTCTGGTCTTTTTTTTAATATAATTTTCTGTCTTGCTGGTCCATCACCTGTACGTGTTGTATAAAGCCTTACGTACTTTCTGTTAGGATTGATACCTGGGTACATGTATATTAAGTGCATTTTTGGCTCTAACGAAATGTGATGAGCAGAAGCAGTTGTAGGTATTTCAGACACGTTTTTATACATGTTCCGGTGCCCTTAGTTATTTCTATATTTGTATTCAAGTTTTCATTTTCAAATCCCTGATGATGTATTGGACGGAATGGTCAAGGTCAGGGACATGTCCTTACATTCTGTGTGCCAATGCATTGATGTGTGTAGTTCATTTTCTTTTCTGTGTTTTTTATTTATCTCTCTCCATTGAAGTATGGTGTACATTTTGTAGTGGTTATAGTTCTGATATGGCTCTGCGCAGTCGGCTGGGTTTTAATTTAAACAAAATGAACAAAACGAGTGACTTTTGTTGTGGTAGAATTAAGTGACATCTTTGGCATCATGAACATGTCTCTGGTACACTGGGAAACTTGGGAGAGCGTGGACTGGTGGGGGAGGGGGGACCAGGAGGGAGGAAACAAACAAAGGTAGGGGGAGGGGACCAGGAGGAAGGAAACTAAAAAAGGGAGGGGACCAGGAGGAAGGAAACTAAAAAAGGGAGGGGACCAGGAGGAAGGAAACAAACAAAGGAAGAGGAGGGGGACCAGGAGGAACACACAAAGAAAGGGAGGGGAGGGGTACCAGGAGGGAGGAAACAAACAATGGGTGGGGGAGGGGGGACCAGGAGGGAAGAAACAAACAAAGGGAGGGGGAGGGGGGACCAGGAGGGAAGAAACTAACAAAGGGAGGGGGACCAGGAGGGAGGAAACTAACAAAGGGAGGGGGACAAGGAGGGAGGAAACTAACAAAGGGAGGGGGACAAGGAGGGAGGAAACAAACAAAGGGAGGGGGACCAGAAGGGAGGAAACTAACAAAGGGAGGGGGGGACAGGAGGGAGGAAACTAACAAAGGGAAGGGGAACAAAGGGGGAGGAAACAAAGGGATGGGGGACAAGGAGGGAGGAAACAAAGGGAGGGGGGACCAGGAGGGAGGAAACAAACAAAGGGAGGGGGGACCAGGAGGGAGGAAACAAACAAAGGGAGGGGGACCAGGAGGGAAGAAACTAACAAAGGGAGGGGGACCAGGAGGGAGGAAACAAACAAAGGGAGGGGGACCAGGAGGGAGGAAACAAACAAAGGGAGGGGACCAGGAGGGAAGAAACTAACAAAAGGAGGGGGACCAGGAGGGAGGAAACAAGCAAAAGGGAGGGGGACCAGGAGGGAAGAAACTAACAAAGGGAGGGGGACCAGGAGGTAAGAAACTAACAAAGGGAGGGGGACCAGGA
>CM060312.1:97764931-97769931 GCA_030674185.1 Monoplex corrugatus | reverse complement strand
CCACACACACACACACACACACCACACACACAACACATACACCTACACATACACATACACATACACACACACACACAACACAACAGACAGACAGAAACAGAAGACAGAGAGACAGAGAGACGACAGGAGACAGAGAGCAAGACAGAACAAGAGAGAGACAGAGACGAGAGAGAGAGAGAGAGAGACAGAGAGACAGAGAGAGAGAGAGAAGAGAGACAGAGAGAAAGACAGAGAGAGAGACGAGAGAGAGAGAGACAGAGAGAGAAGAAAAGGAGAGAGAAGAAAAGAGAGACAGAGAGAGAGACAGAAGAGAGAGACAGAAAAGAGAGAGAGAGACAGAGAGAGAGACAGAGAGAGAGAGAGACAGAGAGAGACAGACAGAGAAGAGACAGAGAGACAGAGAGAAGAAACAGAGAGAGACAGAGAGAGAGACAGAGAGAGAAACAGAGAAAGAGAGAGACAGAGCAGAGAGAGAAGAGAGAGAAGAGAGAGAGAGAGAGGAGACAGACAGACAGACAGACAGACAGAGACAGAGGAGAGAGACAGAGAGAGAAATTATTATTCCTTTCTTTGCTGAGGTTTTAGAACAGTACCAGCATGAACATAGACTGTATATATTTTATGGGACATTTCTTCAACTCACAGTCATCTTACTCTTGTGTCGTAAAACAGTGTTCCTAAGGCCAACAGGGGTTATCTTCTCCTCCCCACCCCACCCCCACCCCCTCTCTCCCACTGCATGTTACTGGTTTTGGTGCTGGACTTTCAGAATACATAATACAAGGTCTTGTATGCAACAGCATACACATATCTCACATTGAAGACGCCACAGAAACAAGAGACAGAACATATCGTTGGTAACACTGACAGAAATGTTGACTACCTTGTGTGTCACGTGATTCAGTCACATAGTGCATATGTCCTCCACACCAATTTACATTGATATAAAACTAGTTTTTCCTTTAACGACATCAAAGAAAGGGTGTATGTTTCCCACATCATTTTGACGTAATAAATCTTCATCAGTATAAATCTTTATCAGTATAAATCTTTATCAGTATAATTTATCCATAATCTTTATCCGTATAAATCTTTCATCAGTATAAATTCTTTTTATCAGTATAAAATCTTATATCAGTATAAATCTTTATCAGTATAAATCTTTATCAGTATAAATCTTTATCAGTATAAATCTTTATCAGTATAAATCTTTATCAGTATACATCTTTATCAGTATAAATCTTTATCAGTATAAATCAGTAATCAAATGTGAAATCAAACTGCTGCTGTTTGATACTCACACGACATATTTAGTCAGTGACAACACACTTTCTGTATCGTTGATGTATGCATGGGCATATTTAGTTTAATCGATGTAAAATATGTATGTATGCGTATATAATATGTGCATGCATATGTATATGCATGCGTATGGCGTGTTTGTGTGGTGTGTGTGTGTGTGTGTGTGTGTGTGTGTGTGTGTGTGTGTGTGTGTGTGTGTGTGTGTGGTTTTATGTGTGTGTGTGTGTGTGTGTGTGTGTGTGTGTTGTTGTTGTTGTTGTTGTTGTGGTTGTTGTTTTCCTTGTTATTTTAATACTTCATCTTCTTAGTCTTAGTCTCATCTATTTCGTCTTCGTTTTGAAGATGTTTCGATCAATCAAATAATCAATCAATTGATCAATATCTGTTTTCCTTCGTCTGTTTCTTCAAGGTGTTTATCTTTTTTGTTTGTCTTCTTCTCCTTCATCGTTTTTAAGAAGCTGCAATCATTCAATCTATGAATTGGTTGATACTTTTCATCTTTTTCTTCTTCTCTTTCTTCGTCGTCTTCTCCTTCATCTTTTTTCTACGTGTTCATTTTCTTTATCTCCTAGTTTTTCTACTTTGTTTTATTCTTTTACTACTTCTTATTATTATCTTTACACTTCTTCTTCTTCTTCTTCTTCTTCTTCTTCTTCTTCTTCTTCTTCTTCTTCTTCTTCTTCTTCTTCTTCTTCTTCTTCTTCTTCTTCTTCTTCTTCTTCTTCTTTTTGTTTTCTTCTTCTTCTTCTTCTTCTTCTTCTTTTTCTTCTTCTTCTTCTTCTTCTTCTTCTTCTTCTTCTTCTTCTTCTTCTTCTTCTTCTTCTTCTTCTTCTTCTTCTTCTTCTTCTTCTTCTTCTTCTTCTTCTTTCTTCTTCCACCTTCTTATCGTTGCATTTGCAAGCTGTGACGATTATGTAAAGTCAAAATATTTATTCATTCTGTTGATGCATGATGTGATTTCATCACTTAATCATGCTTTTTGCTGTTTGTGTTGTGTGTTTGGTTGTGGTGTGTGTTGTGTTTCTTTTGTTGTTTTTCTTTTCTGTTTTTTCGTTTTTTTGTTCTTGTTTTGTCTTCTTGTTCTTCTTGTCTTTTGTCTTCTTTTCTCTTCTTTCTTATTCTTCATCTTCTTCTCTTCTTTTGATCTTTTCTTCATTCTTTCTTCTTGTCTTCTTCTTCTTCTTCTGTTTCTTCAGTGTTTATCTTTTTTGTTCTTCTTCTTCTCTTCTTCTTTTCTAAACTGCATCATTCTCTTGATTTGGTTGTATACTTTTCATTCTTTTCTGTCTTCTTGCTTCTGTTCTTCATTCTTCTTCTCTTTTCTTCTTTTTTTTATGTGTTGTTGTTTTCTTCTTTCTTCCTATTTTTCTACTTTCTTGTTTTATTCTTTTCTTACTTCTTATTTTATCTTTTCCTTTCTTCTTCTTCTTTCTTCTTCTTCTTCTTCTTCTTCTTCTTCTTCTTTCTTCTTCTTCTTCTTCTTCTTCTTCTTCTTCTTCTTCTTCTTCTTCTTCTTCTTCTTCATTTGCCGAGAGCTTAACATGTTTCTGAAGTCTCGTATTCCTGTTTCTCTTCTCTCTCTCTGTTTCTTTGGTTGGTTGTTCTCCTTACTCTTTTCTTTCTTTCTGTTTTGTTTTTTTTTTTTGGTTTTGGTTGTTTTTCTTCTGTTTTCTTTCTTCTTCTTCTTCTTTTCTTCTTCTTGTTCTTCTTGTTCTTCTCTTCGTCTTCTTCTCTTCTTTTTCTTCTTCTTTCTTCTTTTTCTTCTTCTTCTTCTTCTTCTTCTTTCTTCTTCTTTTTCTTCTTCTTCTTTCTTCTTCTTTTTTCTTCTCTTCTTTCTTCTTTTTTCTTCTTCTTTCTTCTTCTTTTCTTCTTCTTTTCTTTCTTCTTTCTTCTTCTTCTTTTTGTTTCTTCTTCTTTTCTTCTTTTCTTCTTCTTCTTCTTTCTTCTCTTCTTCTTCTTCTTCTTCTTCTTTCTTTCTCTCTTCTTCTTCTTCTTCTTCTTCTTTCTTCTCTTCTTCTTCTTCTTCTTTCTTCTTCTTCTTCTTCTTCTTCTTCTCTTCTTCTCTCTTCTTCTTCTTCTTCTTCTTCTTTCTTCTTCTTCTTCTTCTTCTTCTTCTTCTTCTTTCTTCTTCTTCTTCTTCTTCTTCTTCTTCTTCTTCTTCTTCTTCTTTCTTCTCTTCTTCTTCTTCTTCTTCTTCTTCGTTTTGTTATTTTACATTTTGTTTACACACACACACACACACACACACACACACACACACACACACACACACACACACACACCACACACACACACACACACACACACACATTTACTGACACAGGCATGCTCATACACACGCTTACAACACGGTGCCATCCTGGCCGCTCACAACACGGTGTTCCCATCCCCCGGCCGCTCACAACACGATGCCATCCTGGCCGCTCACAACACGGATGCCATCAAGGCCGCTCACAACATCAAAGGACTGTGACCTCAGTAAACAGCTGCTGTCTGCTAACACAAAACAAAACAAAACAGAAGCAAAAGAGCCTACGTTTGCCAGTAGTAAGACATTGATTCAGCAACATTCAGGTCAAGTAGCCTGAAGATGAGGGGACCAGTGGAAACAATTTCTGTGTAAGTCATTCACATGACTGGGACACGCAACAGCGAAAAACAGTCTGAGAAAAGAAGAAAAGATGATGGTCAAGCCATTCTGAATACTCCTTTTATCTATAAAAATTATTACAGAAAATTCTGACACAGAACAATTAAAAATGAAATACCATTGACGTAAAGTACGGTCATTAAGCTCTCTGTGTCTGTCTCTCTATGTCTCTGTGTCTGTCTGCCTCTCTCTTCTGTCTCTCTGTATAGATGTATATATATATATATATAATATATATAAGATATATATATATATATATATATATATATATATATATATATATACATATATAGTAGTAGTAGCAGGCCTCCCTCGGTCATGGCTGACCATGGACAAAGTGCATCCGTTCTAATGTCCAGATGGGCTGTCTGCTTGGTCCAAGCAGCGTCGCCTGTGACTGTAGAGACCAATGCGAGAGAGGCAGTCTCTGTCGCAGCGGTCGCATGTGTATGCTGATGCTGGTCTGTTGGCTGTCATCCCTTTTCTGCGAACTCGCTTTTCTGCTGCAGCAGCTGACAGTTTGTCCTCACCAATCCCAGCTGTTTCTTGCGAGTGGTTCTCCAGCTGTTGCGGTCGTCTGCGAGGTCCTCCCAGGACTCAGTGTCGATCTCAAGCGCCTTCATGTCACGTTTGCAAACGTCTTTGTACCTCAGCTGTGGGCGGCCAATGTTTCTCTGCCCTGTGTATATATGTACATATGTGTGTATATGTATATACAGTGTACATATATATATACAATTATATATATATATATATATTATATATCTTTCTCTGTGTGTTTGTGTCTGTCTGTTTCTCTCTCTCTCTCTCTCTCTCTCTCTCTCTCTCTCTCTCTCTCTCTCTCTCTCTCTCTCTCTCTCTCTCTCTCTCTCTCATTCTCTCTCAGACCAGTGAGTGTGTGTGTACATTTGTGTGCATGGGAGTTTATGAACATATGTAAGAATTTGTGTGTGTATATATTTGTGTGTCCTCACATGTGTGTGTATGTATGTGGTTGTGTTTGAGCGTTACTATCACATGTGTATATTGTCGTGTATGTCTCTTTGTC
>CM060312.1:97757431-97759931 GCA_030674185.1 Monoplex corrugatus | reverse complement strand
TCTGTTTCTGGTCCACTCTCCTGGAACAAACTTCCTCTCTCAGTCCGTCAGCAACCTACTTTTGTCTCCTTCAAGTCCGCTCTCAAAACTCACCTTTTCTCCTCTGCATAAAATCCTAACCTCACTCAACCCCCTCTGCAGCCTGTCTCCGCTCGGAGGGGAATCACATTGTTATAATATATAATTGTATATGATATGCTCTCTATAATTTTCCATTGCTTTTATTCTTGCTTTTATTGCTTTTATTCTTTCTCCCCATTTATAGCCATGCGTGTGTGTGTGTGTGTGTGCGTGTGTGTGTGTGTGTGTGCGTGTGTGTGTGTGTGTGTGTGTGCGTATGTGTGCGTGCGTACGTGCGTGCGTGCGTGCGTGTGTGTCTGTTTCAGCGCTTAGATTTGATTTTATCAAGATTTTGCGCTATATAAATATTGTAATTATTATTATTATTATAGAGGCAGCAACATAAAATGATTATCGACCATTGTATCTATTATATGACCACCAACTTCTGGTTCTCAACAGCCCATCTCTATCGTGGTGGTTGCCAGATGTCTTGTTTCAATGTCTGTTGTGTGTCCTATAGTCCAGATGTAGTAACTCCACTGTGTGCATGTTTGTGAATGTCTGTGTTGTGTCCTATAGTCCAGATTATTGTAGTAACTCCACTGTGTGCATGTTTGTGAATGTCTGTGTTGTGTCCTATAGTCCAGATTATTGTAGTAACTCCACTGTGTGCATGTTTGTGAATGTCTGTGTATCTGTGTCTAGTCCACAGGCACACACTCTGTCTTCTGTCAGGTCTAACATTGTGCGTCTACAGCATACGTCATTGTTCAGCAGTCATTTCATTCTATAGGTGTCCACTCATTCGTCCCCTGCATACTGTCACGGAATGTGTCCCCTGCATACTGTCACGGAATGTGTCCCCTGCATACTGTCACGTAATGTGTCCCCTGCATACTGTCACGGAATGTGTCCCCTGCATACTGTCACGGAATATGTCCCCTGCATACTGTCACGGAATGATCATCCACAAGCTTCGGTGGGCATGTGATTTTCTCCAGGAGAGCATAGAAGTCTCTTGTGCTAACCAGGTCACCCACTGTGCATCAAAAGTGTGCGAAATAATAATATAATAATAATTACATATTTATATAGAGCAAAATCTTGATAAAATCAAATCTAAGCGCTGAAACAGACACACACGCACGCACGCACGTACGCACGCACACACACGCACGCACACACACACACACACACACACACACACACACACACACACACACACACACACACACGCATGGCTATAAATGGGGAGAAAGAATAAAAGCAAGAATAAAAGCAATGGAAAATTATAGAGAGCATATCATATACAATTATATATTATAACAATGTGATTCCCCTCCGAGCAGAGACAGGCTGCAGAGGGGGGGGGGGGGGGGGGGAGGGGGGTTGAGTGAGGTCAGGATTTTATGCAGAGGAGAAAAGGTGAGTTTCGAGAGCGAGCTTGAAGGAGACAAAAATAGGTTGCTGACGGACTGAGAGAGGAAGTTTGTTCCAGGAGAGTGGACCAGAAACAGAGAAGGCTCGTGGACCATAGGTATTGAGCTTAGTGCGTGGAAAGCGAAAAGTCAGAGGATCGGAGGCAGAGTGGAAGGTACGTGAGGGAACATAGATCTCAAGTAGGCTTGACAGGTAATCGTGGGCTGCGTTATTGAGGCTTTTGTAGCACATGGTGTCTAGTTTGTACTGTATGCGCTTTGATACAGGGAGTCAGTGAAGTTGTGCCAGGAGAGGAGATATGTGGTCAGCTTTTTTTCTTTTTGAGTACAAGGCGTACAGCATTGTTTTGAATGCGCTGTAGGATGTGAGTGGTGGAGGCAGGAAGACCAGACAGGAGTGAATTGCAATAGTCAATGCGAGACATTATGAAGGAGAGAACGAGTTTTGCAGTTGTTTCGACAGAGAGATACTTCCTGATCAGGCTTATACGATGGAGGTGATAGTAGCAAGATCTGGCAATTTGAGAAACAAAGTTGTTCATGGAGAGGGTAGAGTCAATGCAGACACATGTGATTATCTTACTGTGTTACATAATTTATAATCTTCATATTTCAACAGTTGCTTTTGTATCATCTTTATCTTTATGAACGTGAAATATCATTCTGAATGGTTTTGCTTGTTTGTTTGTTTTTAATAATAATAATAATAATAATAATAATAATAATATATTTTATTTATATAGCGCAAAATCTTGATAAAATCAAATCTAAGCGCTGAGCGTATACATGCATACATACCTACATACATATAAGCGTATACATGCATACATACATGCTTACATACTTACATACATAAATCTAAGCTGAGCGTATACATGCATACATACATACATACATAAATCTAAGCGTATACATACATACATACATACATACATACATACATACATACATACATACATACATACATACATACATACGTACGCACATGCATACATAAT
>CM060312.1:97742431-97752431 GCA_030674185.1 Monoplex corrugatus | reverse complement strand
TCTCTCTCTGTCTCTGTCTCTGTCTCTGTCTCTGCTCTGTCTCTGTCTCTGTCTCTGTCTCTGTCTCTGCTTGCTCTGTCTCTGTCTCTCTCTTCTCTCTCATTCTCTTCTCATCATTCACACACACACACACACACACACACACACACACACACACACACACACACACACACACATTCACACACACAAAAGAGAGAGAGAGAGAGAGAGAGAGAGAGAGAGAGAGAGAGACAAACAGACAAACAGACAGACAAACAGACAGACAGACAGACAGAGAGAAGATGAAAAATAAAAGACAGAAAAGGACCCATGAAAAAAAGGACTCGAGCAGCGATAAAACAAAACCTACAACATTATATTTGAATGAAAAATAAATAAAACATAAAAGCACCGCTGTCCTTTGTGACACTTGTTTCACGACAAAATTGCACACATGACACAGGTACAGGTCATTGTTAAACAGGTGTCCCACACTTCTGAACGCTGTCCAATGAACATAGACGTATCGGGAAAATGTACTGTAGCGAAGTAACAGATTACCAATCTTTTTTCTCTATGTCTCTGGCTGGCGCGAATGGTTACCTCCATCAGCAGTAATAATTAATCACTCCGTCCTAAATGTCCTGAATAATAACTACTTGATGCCTCTCCTGTTGCTGTCTGTTCCTTCTTCGTCCTCTTCATCAGCATTTTGTGAGGGCTGTTTGGACTGTGCGGATGATGAAGCGTAGGGGTGAGGCGTGAGGGCTGACGCCTTTTGCTCTTGTCCACGTTCGTTTCTAGGTGAAATTAAACGGGGATTGGTTCCTACTGGTTTCCAGACTGAGTGCGTGAGGGGGAGGAGTGTTTCTGTCTGTCTGTCTGTCTGTCTGTCTGTCTGTCTGTCTGTAAGTCAGTCTATCCATCGGTGTGCCTTTCTGTTACTCTTTTAATCCCTCTGTCTTTCTGTCTGTCTGTCTGTCTGTCTGACTGTCTGTCTGTCTGTTAGTCTCTCCATCGGTGTGCCTTTCTGTTACTCTTTTAATCCCTCTGTCTTTCTGTCTGTCTGTGTCTCTGTGTCTCTGTGTCTCTGTGTCTGTCTTTCTGTCTGTCTGTCTGTCTGTCTGTCTGTCTGACTGTCTGTCTGTCTGTCTGTCTGACTGTCTGTTAGTCAGTCTACCCATCTGTGTGCCTTTCTGTTACTCTTTGAATCCCTCTGTCTTTCTGTCTGTCTCTGTCTCTCTGTCTCTGTGTCTGTGTCTTTCTCTCTTTCTCTCTTTCTCTGTCTGTCTGTCTGTTTATCTATCTAGCTAGCTAACTAGCTAGCTAGCTAGCTATTTCCCTATCTATCTATCTATCTATTCGTCTATCTACTTATTTATCTATCAATCTATCTATCTGTCTACCTACCTATATCTATACATATACATATACATCTATATATATATATATATATATATATATATATATATATGTCTACCCATCTACCTATCCATCTATATCCATTTCTCTCTCTCTCTCTCTCTCTCTCTCTCTCTCTCTCTCTCTCTCTCTCTCTTTCTTTCTCTCTCCCTTGTATGTATTTATAATGTGTGTATGAATCGATGGTACGTTAAACTTCAAGATCTCTGGGGCTTAGGGTCTACAAACAGTTTTTTTTTTTGGCGTTTACCATGTTATTCTGTAAATCCTTCACTTATATGGCATCTGTGCTGTTAGCGCTTATGGAATCGTTCGAGCACAGTAATGACGTCTACTGGTGAGTTTACGGAGACTGAAAATGTCACTGTGTTTGCTTTCCTCTTAAAGGTGTGACTGTCAGCGTGGCTTGACCATCCTGTTGTCGTGACTTTGGGGTCACAGCTTATGGCGCAGATGCCGAGGCGAGAATGATTCGTTTTAATTGTCGGGGATTGGGGGCGTGTGTGTGTGTGTGTGTGTGTGTGTGTGTGTGTGTGTGTGTGTGTGTGTGTGTGTGTGTGTGTGTGTGTGTGTGTGTGTGTGTGTGTGTGTGTGTGTGTACTGTGTGTGATTGCGTGTGTGTGTGAGTGTGTGTGTGTGTGTGATGTGTGTGTGTGTGTGTGTGTGTACTGTGTGTGTGTGTGTGTGCGTGTGTGTGAGTGTGTGTGTGTGTGTGTGTGTGTGCGTGTACGTGCGTGCGTGCGTGTGTGTGTGTGTGTGTGTGTGTGTGTGTGTGAGGTGTGTGTGGGGGTGGGGGGTGGGCGTGGGCGTGTGTTCTTAATTTTAATTGTGGTGAAAGTTCTCCTGTTTTTAGTTTCTTTTTCCAATCTTCCTGCTAACCCGTCCTTTTTTTTTTCTTCTTTTTTTTAAAATCAAAACAGACGTTGTTTCATATCAACCGGGAGCAGACAGTGTCTGTGTATTTTTGTCTGTCTGTCTGTCTGTTTGTGTGTATTTCTGTCTGTCTGTCTGTCTGTTTGTGTGTATTTCTGTCTGGTCTGTCTGTCTGTTTGTGTGTATTTCTGTCTGTCTGTTTGTCTGTCTGTCTGTTTTGTGGTATTCTGTCTGTCTGTCTGTTTGTGTGTATTTCTGTCTGTCTGTCTGTCTGTGTGTATTTCTGTCTGTTTGTCTGTCTCTCTGTCTGTGTGTATTTCTGTCTGTCTGTCTGTCTGTTTGTGTGTATTTCTGTCTGCCTGTCTGTTTGTGTGTATTTCTGTCTGTCTGTCTGTTTGTGTGTATTTCTGTCTCTCTGTCTGTCTGTTTGTTTGTGTGTATTTCTGTCTGTCTGTTTGTTTGTGTGTATTTCTGTCTGTCTGTCTGTCTGTCTGTGTGTATTTCTGTCTGTCTGTCTGTCAGTCTGTTTGTGTGTATTTCTGTCTGTCTGTCCGTCTGTCTGTGTGTATTTCTGTCTGTCTGTTTTGTGTGTATTTCTGATTGTCTGTTGTGTGTATTTCTGTCTGTCTGTCTGTCTGTGTGTATTTCTGTCTGTCTGTTTTGTGTGTATTTCTGTCTGTCTGTCTGTCTGTGTGTATTTCTGTCTGTCTGTCTGTGTGTCTGTTTGTGTGTGACAAAATGTATCAGCAGGATGTACTCAGCTGTTTGTGAATGGATTGTTTAACCAGATATGGTTCCAAGCTGTGGTTTATGAAGTGGTGCTGAATACCAAAGTTTGCAAGTCCGTGTGTCACGCTGTAAATCACAAGGACGTGGAATCTGAATAAAATCAGTCCTGTATTTTTTTTTTTCAGGAAGGATGGTCAGCAACCTTTTCTGGAACTCCTGACAATACTGACATTATGTTTTCACTCTGTGACAGCCTACTGCTCTCCTCGCTTTACGTCAAGTTTTATTAATTTAGCCCATACTTTGTCTAGGTTGCAGTGACTTTGAGAAGTACAAAATCTGGATTTTCTGTCATAATGTTTTGGGTGTTTTTTTTTTATATAAAAAGGGAGATTGTTAGAATGGCTTGACTATCCTTCTTTTTTTTTTGGGGGGGGGGTGTATTCTTACCCTCCCTTCTCATTTCAAGTTTATAAAACAACTTTTACATTTAATTTGAACTCACCTGTTCTTACAACGTATCTCTTGGTACTAAAAACATAAAGCTTTGAATTGCTGTGTTTTCTGTCAGGTCTCTCTTCTTTTGTCTTCTCTCTCTCTTTCTCTCTGTCTCTCTCTGTCTGTCTCTCTCTGTCTGTCTATGTCTCTCTGTGTGTCTCTCTCTGTCTCTCTGTCTCTCTGTCTCTGTCTCTGTGTCTGTCTCTGTCTCTCTCTGTCTGTCTGTCTCTCTGTCTCTGTCTCTGTCTGTCTGTCTCTTTCTCTCTGTCTCTCTCTCTCTCTCTGTCTGTCTATCTGTCTGTCTGTCTGTCTGTCTATCTGTCTATCTGTCTCTCTCTGTCTCTCTCTGTCTCTCTGTCTCTGTCTGTCTCTGTCTCTGTCTCGTCTGTCTCTTTCTCTCTGTCTCTTCTCTCTCTGTCTGTCTATCTGTCTGTCTGTCTGTCTGTCTTCTGTCTATCTGTCTCTCTCTGTCTCTCTTGTCTCTCTCTGTCTCTCTGTCTCTCTGTCCCTCTCTGTGTGTGTCTCTCTGTCTCTCTGTCTTTCTGTTTCTGTCTCTCTGTCTCTGTCTGTCTCGTCTGTCGTCTGTCGTCGGTCGTCGGTCTGTCTGTCTGTCTCTCTCTCTCTCTCTCTCTCTTCTCTCTCTCTCTCTCCTCTTCTCTTCTTGTTCTCTTCTCGTGTGTGTGTGTGTGTGTGTGTGTGTGTGTGTGTGTGTGTGTGTGTGTGTGTGTGTGTGTGTGTGTGTGTGGTGTGTGTCTGTGTGTGAACACTTTCTGAAATAATACAAATAAATCAGTTTTGTTTTTTAATTTCTGTTTATCTTTTCCAGTCTTTACTCCCCCCCCCCCCCCACCCTGACACTTTCTTCAACAGTGGCAAAGAGACAGATTTTATGTCTGGACTTCTGTCATTTTGATTCACGTGTGGTTCACTTTTTCCTTGTCTTACCCCCCCCCCCCCCCCACCCTGACACTTTCTTCAACATGAAAGAGACAGATTTTATGTCTGGACTTGTGTCGTTTTGATTGAGTGTGGTTCACTTTTTCCTGTCTTTACCCCCCCCCCCCCCCACCCTGACACTTTCTTCAACAGTGGTAAAGAGACAGATTTTATGTCTGGACTTCTGTCGTTTTGATTCACGTGTGGTTCACTTTTTCCTGTCTTTACCCCCCCCCCCCCACCACCACCCTGACACTTTCTTCAACAGTGGTAAAGAGACAGATTTTATGTCTGGACTTTGTCGTTTTGATCACGTGTGGTTCACTTTTTCCTGTCTTTACCCCCCCCCCCCCCCACCACCCTGACACTTTCTTCAACAGTGGTAAAGAGACAGATTTTATGTCTGGACTTGTGTCGTTTTGATTACGTGTGGTTCACTTTTTCCTGTCTTTACCCCCCCCCCCCCCCCACCCACCCTGACACTTTCTTCAACAGTGGTAAAGAGACAGATTTTATGTCTGGACTTGTGTCGTTTTGATTCACGTGTGGTTCACTTTTTCCTGTCTTTACCCCCCCCCCCCCCACCCTGACACTTTCTTCAACAGTGGTAAAGAGACAGATTTTATGTCTGGACTTGTGTCGTTTTGATTCACGTGTGGTTCACTTTTTCTGTCTTTACCCCCCCCCCCCCCCCCACCACCTGACACTTTCTTCAACAGTGGTAAAGAGACAGATTTTATGTCTGGACTTGTGTCGTTTTGATTACGTTGGTTCACTTTTTCCTGTCTTTACCCCCCCCCCCCCCCACCCTGACACTTTCTTCAACAGTGGTAAAGAGACAGATTTTTTGTTGTGTGATTGTTGTCGTTTTGTTGACGTTTTCTTTTCTGTTTTTTGTTTTGTTCTGTTTTGTTGTTTGGTTGTTTTTCTGTTTTTGTTCGTGTGTTGTGTTCTGTTTTGTTTTTCTTTTCTTTGTTTTTTGTTGTTTGTCTGTTTGTTGTTGGTTGTTTTTTTCTGTTTGTTTTGTTTCTTGTTTTTTGTTTGTCTGTTGTTGTTGTTGTTGTTGTTTGGTTTGTTTTGTTTTCTTTGTTTTTTGTTTGTCTGTTGTTGTTGTTGTTGTTGTTTTGGTTTGTTTTGTTTTCTTTGTTTTTTGTTTGTCTGTTGTTGTTGTTGTTGTTGTTTTGTTGTTTGTTTTGTTTTCTTTCTTTTTTGTTTGTCTGTTTTTGTTGTTGTTGTTGTTTTGGTTTGTTTGTTTTCTTTTTTTTTGTTTGTCTGTTGTTGTTGTTGTTGTTGTTTTGGTTTGTTTTGTTTCTTTCTTTTTTGTTGTCTGTTGTTGTTGTTGTTGTTGTTTTGGTTTGTTTTGTTTTCTTTGTTTTTGTTTGTCTGTTGTTGTTGTTGTTGTTGTTTTGGTTTGTTTGTTTTCTTTGTTTTTTGTTTGTCTGTTGTTGTTGTTGTTGTTTTGGTTTGTTTTGTTTTTTTCTTTTTTGTTTGTCTGTTTTGTTGTTGTGTTTTTTGGTTTGTTTGTTTTCTTGTTTTTTGTTGTTGTTGTTGTTGTTTGTTGTTTGTTTGTTTTGTTGTTTTCTTTTTTGTTTGTCTGTTTTTGTTGTTGTTGTTTTTGGTTTGTTTTGTTTTGTTTTCTTTCTTTTTGTTTGTCTGTTTTTGTTGTTGTTGTTGTTTGGTTGTTTTGTTTTGTTTTCTTCTTTTTTGTTTGTCTGTTGTTGTTGTTGTTGTTGTTTTGGTTTGTTTTGTTTTCTTTGTTTTTTGTTTGTCTGTTGTTGTTGTTGTTGTTGTTTTGGTTTGTTTGTTTTCTTTGTTTTTTTTTGTCTGTTGTTGTTGTTGTTGTTGTTTTGGTTTGTTTTGTTTTCTTTGTTTTTTGTTTGTCTGTTGTTGTTGTTGTTGTTGTTTTGGTTTGTTTTGTTTTCTTTGTTTTTTGTTGTCTGTTGTTGTTGTTGTTGTTGTTTGGTTTGTTTTGTTTTCTTTGTTTTTTGTTTGTCTGTTGTTGTTGTTGTTGTTGTTTTGGTTTGTTTTGTTTTCTTTGTTTTTTGTTTGTCTGTTGTTGTTGTGTTGTTGTTTTGGTTTGTTTTGTTTTCTTTGTTTTTTGTTTGTCTGTTGTTGTTGTTGTTGTTGTTTTGGTTTGTTTTGTTTTCTTTCTTTTTGTTTGTCTGTTGTTGTTGTTGTTGTTGTTTTGGTTTGTTTTGTTTTCTTCTTTTTGTTTGTCTGTTGTTGTTGTTGTTGTTGTTGTTGTTGTTTTGTTTGTTTTTTGTTTGTCTGTTGTTGTTGTTGTTGTTGTTGTTTTGTTTGTTTTTTGTTTGTCTGTTGTTGTTGTTGTTGTTGTTGTTTTGTTTGTTTTTTGTTTGTCTGTTGTTGTTTTTTGGTTTGTTTTGTTTTCTTTCTTTTTTGTTTTTTTGTTGTTTTTTTGGTTTGCTGGTTTGGGATTTTTTTGTTTTCGTTTTAATCTGATGGACTTTTTCGCTTTGTCACTTCCCTGTCGTCTGTACCATTTAACGTTGCAGGATTTATGTCTTTGGATTTCATTTAATTCACCTGATTTTTGTCTGTTTGTTTGGGTTTTTGCTTTTGGGGAGGATGAGTTAATTCGGTTTCTCACAAAGCTTGCGTTTTTAAGAGAAAAATGTGATGCTTGCTACGATTTTAATCAGTGTTGTTTTTCTGTCGGCTTTTTCTTAGCTTAACCATCCAGCAACTTGTGAAGGACAATGTCTGCGTTCATCTTACTTTGAAACAGAGAATGTTTGGTAACGACAAGATGGAGTGTGTGTGTAGGATGGTGGTGGGGGTGGTGGTGGGTGACAGTTGCCGTCGTCAGTGTGTTCGTGTGTGTTTCTTTTCCATTTTTCTATGAGTATGTGCGTATTTTGGTGAGTCTGTGTTTCTGTCTGTCTGTCTGTCCGTCCGTCCGTCTGTCTGTCTCTGTCTGTCTGTCCGTCGTCCGTCTGTCTGTCTGTCTGTGTGTCTGTCTGTCTGTCTGTCCGTCCGTCCGTCCGTCCGTCCGTCTCCGTCCGACTGTCTGTCTGTCTGTCTGTCCGTCTGTCTGTCTGTCAATCTGTCTGTCTGTCTGTCTAATTGTTGTGTGTCTGTCGTAAAACTTCACAAAGTATTGGGACTCAATCGAAATTGACTTTTTTGTCATTCCCTCTTTTTTGTTTTTTTTTGTTTTTGTTTTTTTGTTGGCCGACTGCAAGTGTGTCTGTCAGTCTGTTCATTTGTATGTCACGCGGCGCTACAATGTAAGGACAATAATTATGGCAGTGATAGACTGACACAGTACAAGTATGACACACAAAACCCACAGGCCACGTGACGACCTTAGGACCTGGTCACTCACGGATTTATGTGCAGGCTTAAGGCTCGTGCCATCACCATTTTGAATCTTCTCTGTCACGTGTACCAGTGACGTTAGTGCGTTAGAATTCATTCTGAGGCGGAGACGGTCAATCTTGATGCACGAAGATGATAAATGATAGTTGTATTTTAATAACAATATATGCCATTGCTGGACAAAGTAATGGATGTACATATAAGAAAAATACGATTTAACGAGCAAAGAAAACATTAGAAATTCCAGATCGTCTTATCATTGGCATTGTTGTTGGTAAATGGTTTGAGATGATACTGCATGTGTCGTTGTGTGTTGTGTTGTGTGTTGTGTTGTTGGGGTGTGTGTCTACGTGACCGTAGCGCTTGTATGAAATTATCAATGAATACCATGTTTGTGATTTCTCAATAAGCAAAGTGCCTGTGATGCTGATCGGGGTGCACATCACAACAACACACTACACACATCATAACACATACAGATATATAATAATATTATATTTATATATTATGATATACTTGTTATCTTATGATATATGATATATGTATGTATATATATTATATATATATAGTTTTGTATAATATATTTATTGTTTCGTCAATCTTGACAATCAATCTAGCGCTGAGCGTTACATGACTATACATACATATGAGCGATTCATATACAACAGCTACCATAACTACAAAATCAAGCGAGCGTACACTACATACATACATACAAAATCTACGTAACAACATACACTACATACATATATACTACATACATATATAATACATATATACATACTACGTACCATCATACATAATAATACAATATTATATATAGCAAATCTCACAAATCAATCCAACGCCAAAACACTCCACACACGCACCACGCACCACACACCACACACACACACACACCACACACCACACCACACACACACACACACACACACACACCACAAAGGGAAAACATAAAGCATAAACAAAATAAAACCAATGAAAACCACAGAGAGCACATCATATAACAATAATACTACAACACACAAGTGATTCCCTCCGAGCGAGACACACTAACAAGTTAGGAGTTAGATTTTACAAGAGAACAAAGTAGTCTTACACCGACATTAAGGACACACACACCAATCAACGACTACAACAATACACCAGCAATACCACCTAAACAACGAAGCTCGTCACCACAAACTACGCGACAACAAAAGTCAAGTCGGAAGCGAGGACGAGTGTGGGAGATATGCATCAAGTTGGGCCTTGAAGATCGGCCAGCTAATTGCTGTCTCTTTTACAATCACTGAAAGTGTCAACTGTTTTTGGGTACTTATAGCCGGCAGGAGTAGCAGGAGGACCTAATTCACTGCATAAGATTGCATTTAAGCTCAGCGCATCTGCTGTCTGTTTCTTTTTGAGTACCGGTCTCCTATCAAAAACGAGTGGTCGCCTGACCTTCTTCCAGCATAATTACATGTATGTCTGGCAAAGGTGAAGGCCACATCTCTGTTCGTTTTGTATTTGTGATGCTATGTTTTGGTATGTGTGTAGATATGTGATGCTATGTTGGTATAGTGTAGATATGTGATGCTAGTTTTGGTATAGTGTGTAGATATGTGATGCTTGTTTTGGATATGTGTAGATTGTGATATATGTTTTGGTATAGTGTGTAGATATGTGATGGTATGTTTGGTATAGTGTGTAGATATGTGATGCTATGTTTTGGTATAGTGTGTAATATGTGATGGTATGTTTGGTTAGTTTAAAATTGTGCTATTTTTGGTATAGTGGAGAAGGATCTTGTTTGTTTTGTAATTGTGATGCTATGTTTTGGTATAGTGTGTAGATATGTGATGCTATGTTTTGGTATAGTGTGTAGATATGTGATGTATGTTTTGGTATAGTGTGTAGATATGTGATGCTATGTTTTGGTATATGTGTAGATATGTGATGCTATGTTTTGGTATAGTGTGTAGATATGTGATGCTATGTTTTGGTATAGTGTGTAGATATGTGATGCTATGTTTTGGTATAGTGTGTAGATATGTGATGCTATGTTTTGGTATAGTGTGTAGATATGTGATGCTATGTTTTGGTATAGTGTGTAGATATGTGATGCTATGTTTTGGTATAGTGTGTAGATATGTGATGCTATGTTTTGGTATAGTGTGTAGATATGTGATGCTATGTTTTGGTATAGTGTGTAGATATGTGATGCTATGTTTTGGTATAGTGT
>CM060312.1:97732431-97734931 GCA_030674185.1 Monoplex corrugatus | reverse complement strand
GTCTGTGTGGTGTGACTGATACCATCACAACAGTCCTTGTCTGTCTTCACCAGTTTCTGTCTGTGTGGTGTGACTGATGATACATCACTACAGTCCTTGTCTGTCTTCACCAAGTTCTGTCTGTGTGGTGTGACTGATGATACATCACTACAGTCCTTGTCTGTCTTCACCAGTTTCTGTCTGTGTGGTGTGACTGATGATACATCACTACAGTCCTTGTCTGTCTTCACCAAGTTCTGTCTGTGTTGTGTGACTGATACCATCACTACAGTCCTTGTCTGTCTTCACCAAATTCTGTCTGTGTGGTGTGACTGATATCATCACTACAGTCCTTGTCTGTCTTCACCAGTTTCTGTCTGTGTGGTGTGACTGATACCATCACTACAGTCCTTGACTGTCTTCACCAGTTTCTGTCTGTGTGGTGTGACTGATGATACATCACTACAGTCCTTGTCTGTCTTCACCAAGTTCTGTCTGTGTGGTGTGACTGATGATACATCACTACAGTCCTTGTCTGTCTTCACCAAGTTCTGTCTGTGTGGTGTGACTGATGATACATCACTACAGTCCTTGTCTGTCTTCACCAAGTTCTGTCTGTGTGGTGTTACTGATGATACATCACTACAGTCCTTGTCTGTCTTCACCAAGTTCTGTCTGTGTGGTGTGACTGATACCATCACTACAGTCCTTGTCTGTCTTCACCAAGTTCTGTCTGTGTGGTGTGACTGATGATACATCACTACAGTCCTTGTCTGTCTTCACCAAGTTCTGTCTGTGTGGTGTGACTGATACCATCACTACAGTCCTTGTCTGTCTTCACCAAGTTCTGTCTGTGTGGTGTGACTGATACCATCACTACAGTCCTTGTCTGTCTTCACCAAGTTCTGTCTGTGTGGTGTGACTGATAATACCATCACTGCAGTCCTTGACTGTCTTCACCAAGTTCTGCTTTCATGTGTAATCATAACACTTGTATGTGTTGATGTTTATTGCAGAAAAAAGTCTTCAAAACTGTACTTTTCTTAGAATAGAAAAATAAACTTTATTTGCTTATTAATTAATGATAATAATTACAATATTTATATTGCGCAAATCTTGATAAAAATCAAATCTAAGCGCTGAACATGGAAAAATATGTATAAATTTACTCAAAGTAGTAAAAAGAAATCAATAGAAAACATATATACAAATATATATTACAATGTGATTCCACACTGAGTGGAGACAGGCTGCAGGGGGGGTTGAGTGAGGTCAGGATTTTATGCAGAGGAGAAAAGGTGAGTTTTGAGAGCGGAATTAAAGGAGACAAAAGTAGGTTGCTGACGGACCGAGAGAGGAAGTTTGTTCCAGGAGAGTGGACCAGAAACAGAGAAGGCTCGTGGACCATAGGTATTGAGCTTAGTGCGTGGAAAGCGAAAAGTCAGAGGATCGGAGGCAGAGCTGAGGGTACGTGAGGGAACATAAATCTCAAGTAAGCTTGACAGGTAATCGGGGGCTGCGTTATTGAGGCTTTTGTAGCACATGGTGTCTAGTTTGTACTGTATGCGCTTTGATACAGGGAGCCAGTGAAGTTGTGCCAGGAGAGGAGATATGTGGTCAGCCTTTTTCTTTTTTAGTACAAGGCGTGCAGCATTGTTTTGAATGCGCTGTAGGATGTGAATGGTGGAGGCGGGAAGACCAGATAGGAGTGACTTGCAATAGTCAATGCGAGACATTATGAAGGAGAGAACGAGTTTTGCAGTTGTTTCGACAGAGAGATACTTCCTGATCAGGCTTATACGATGGAGGTGATAGTAGCAAGATCTGGCAGTTTGAGAAACAAAGATGTGTTATGGAGAGGGTATAGTCAATGCAGACACCAAGGTTCTTAGCTGAATCAGAGATTGGGACTGATGTGTTACATAATGGGAGAGAAAGAGGAGGCAGCTGAAAAAGTTTCTTATGGGTGCCAATGAGGATAGCTTCTGTCTTGTCGTCGTTAAGCTGAAGTTTATTGTATCTCATCCAGTTCTTAATGTCCGAGTAACAGTCAGTGGTGCGATTCAAGAGGCTCTGTACATTGTCAGGTGAGTCACTGTCTTGAAGTTGGGTGTCATCAGCATAGAAGTGGTGTTTTATAGAGTGGAAGTTGATGATGGTGGACAGGGGGGAGGCGTTAAGGGCAGCAACGAACATCCTACACTCCTGTCTCTTCTGGACCGGCCTCTGTATGGTGCCACAGGTGTACTTCATGGCTTTGAAGCCTTCTGTTGTTCGTCTCCAGGTCTTTCTCTCTTACGTCTTCCGTCTGGTGTCCAGTGAAGGGCAGTCCTGGTGATGTTGTCCTGCTGTCTTCCTTCTGGTGTCCAGTGAAGAGCAGTCCTGGTGATGTTGTCCTGCTGTCTTCCTTCTGGTGTCCAGTGAAGGGCAGTCCTGGTGATGTTGTCCTGCTGTCTTCCTTCTGGTGTCCAGTGAAGGGCAGTCCTGGTGATGTTGTCCTGCTGTCTTCCTTCTGTGTCCA
>CM060312.1:97712431-97717431 GCA_030674185.1 Monoplex corrugatus | reverse complement strand
TGGAGCACGTTAAATTAAAACTCACAACACGCCCTGTTCTCATCAAAAAACGTTCATATTACGTTTTGCGGGCGACTTGCTTCTTGTGATAGAGTCGTGGACATAAAATCTGATATCTCGAGTTCAATCCCAGCCTGCAAACGTATATTATATTTATCGACATTAAAAGGTATAACGAACACACACTTTACACAACTTTCCCAAAGTTTATACACTTTTCTAATTTAATTTAACTAAGATTTGTTCCTCTTAACTATCAAATCACGGGGAAAAGCACAAAAACAGTAAAAAAAAATAAAAGCTTTGATGACTTGACTGAAAGATTTTTTCGGACTAAATTTCATTCGTTTAGCATTAAATGTAGAACTTGAAAATAGGAAATGATTATAGTAAATGTAGGAAATTAATGAAACTCATCACCTTCGACATTCTCATCTCAACACTTTCATATTTTGCTTTGGCGAGCTGGCTGTTTATTTTGATAGAGACATAGAGCTGGTTGTTTATTTTGATAGAGACGTAGAGCTGGTTGTTTATTTTGATAGAGATGTAGAGCTGGCTGTTTATTTTGATAGAGACATAGAGCTGGTTGTTTATTTTGATATAGACATAGAGCTGGTTGTTTATTTTGATAGAGATGTAGAGCTGGTTGTTTATTTTGATAGAGATGTAGAGCTGGTTGTTTATTTTGATAGAGACATAGAGCTGGCTGTTTATTTTGATAGAGATGTAGAGCTGGTTGTTTATTTTGATAGAGACATAGAGCTGGCTGTTTATTTTGATAGAGACATAGAGCTGGTTGTTTATTTTGATAGAGACATAGAGCTGGCTGTTTATTTTGATAGAGATGTAGAGCTGGTTGTTTATTTTGATAGAGACATAGAGCTGGCTGTTTATTTTGATAGAGATGTAGAGCTGGTTGTTTATTTTGATGATAGAGACATAGAGCTGGTTGTTTATTTTGATAGAGACATAGAGCTGGCTGTTTATTTTGATAGAGATGTAGAGCTGGTTGTTTATTTTGATAGAGACATAGAGGCTGGCTGTTTATTTTGATAGAGACATAGAGCTGGTTGTTTATTTTGATAGAGACATAGAGCTGGTTGTTTATTTTGATAGAGACATAGAGCTGGTTGTTTATTTTGATAGAGACATAGAGCTGGTTGTTTATTTTGATAGAGACATAGAGCTGGTTGTTTATTTTGATATAGACATAGAGCTGGTTGTTTATTTTGATAGAGACATAGAGCTGGTTGTTTATTTTGATAGAGACATAGAGCTGGTTGTTTATTTTGATATAGACATAGAGCTGGTTGTTTATTTTGATAGAGACATAGAGCTGGTTGTTTATTTTGATAGAGACATAGAGCTGGTTGTTTATTTTGATAGAGACATAGAGCTGTGTTGTTTATTTGATAGAGATGTAGAGCTGGTTGTTTATTTTGATAGAGACATAGAGCTGGTTGTTTATTTTGATAGAGACATAGAGCTGGCTGTTTATTTTGATAGAGACATAGAGCTTGTTTATTTTATTAGATAGAGTGTATGAGCTAGAGTTGTTTATTTTGAGATAGAGTAGATGAGAGGCTGGTTGTTTATTTTGATAGAGACATAGAGCTGGTTGTTTATTTTGATAGAGAAGTAGAGCTGGTTGTTTATTTTGATAGAGACATAGAGCTGGTTGTTTATTTTGATAGAGAGATGTTAATAGCTGGTGTTGTTTATTTTGATAGAGACATAGAGTTTGGCTGTTTATTTTGATAGAGATGTAGAGCTGGTTGTTTATTTTGATAGAGACATAGAGCTGGTTGTTTATTTTGATAGAGACATAGAGCTGGTTGTTTATTTTGATAGAGATGTAGAGCTGGCTGTTTATTTTGATAGAGACATAGAGCTGGTTGTTTATTTTGATAGAGAGTAGAGCTGGTTGTTTATTTGATGATAGAGACATAGAGCTGGCTGTTTATTTTGATAGAGACGTAGAGCTGGTTGTTTATTTTGATAGAGATGTAGAGCTGGTTGTTTATTTTGATAAGAGACATAGAGCTGGTTGTTTATTTTGATAGAGACATAGAGCTGGTTGTTTATTTTTGATATAGATGTAGAGCTGGTTGTTTATTTTGATGATAGAGACATAGAGCTGGTTGTTTATTTTGATAGAGATGTAGAGCTGGTTGTTTATTTTGATAGAGACATAGAGAGCTGGTTGTTTATTTTGATAGAGATGTAGAGCTGGTTGTTTATTTTGATAGAGATGTATGAGCTGGTGTTGTTTATTTTGATAGAGACATTAGAGCTGGCTTGTTTATTTTGATAGAGACATAGAGCTGGTTGTTTATTTTGATAGAGACGTAGAGCTGGTTGTTTATTTTGATAGAGATGTAGAGCTGGTTGTTTATTTTGATAGAGACTAGAGCTGGTTGTTTATTTTGATAGAGATGTAGAGCTGGCTGTTTATTTTGATAGAGACATAGAGCTGGTTGTTTATTTATAGATAGAGATTAGTAGTCTGGTTGTTTATTTTGATATAGACATAGAGCTGGTTGTTTATTTTGATAGAGACTAGAGCTGGTTGTTTATTTTGATAGAGAGTAGAGCTGGTTGTTATTATATTTGATTAGAGACATAGAGCTGGCTGTTTATTTTGATAGAGACATAGAGCTGGTTGTTTATTTTGATAGAGAGTAGAGCTGGTTGTTTATTTTGATAGAGATGTAGAGCTGGTTGTTTATTTTGATAGAGATGTAGAGAGCTGGTTTTATTTTGATGATAGAGATGTTAGAGCTGGCTTGTTTATTTTGATAGAGACATAGAGCTGGTTGTTTATTTTGATAGAGACGTAGAGCTGGTTGTTTATTTTGATAGAGATGTAGAGCTGGTTGTTTATTTTGATAGAGAGTAGAGCTGGTTGTTTATTTTGATAGAGAATAGAGCTGGTTGTTTATTTTGATAGAGACATAGAGCTGGTTGTTTATTTTGATAGAGACATAGAGCTGGTTGTTTATTTTGATAGAGATGTAGAGCTGGTTGTTTATTTTGATAGAGACATTAGAGCTGGTTGTTTATTTTGATAGAGACATAGAGCTGGTTGTTTATTTTGATAGAGACATAGAGCTGGTTGTTTATTTTGATAGAGATGTAGAGCTGGCTGTTTATTTTGATAGAGACATAGAGCTGGCTGTTTATTTTGATATAGACATAGAGCTGGTTGTTTATTTTGATAGAGACATAGAGCTGGCTGTTTATTTTGATAGAGATGTAGAGCTGGTTGTTTTATTTTGATAGAGACATAGAGCTGGCTGTTTATTTTGATAGAGATGTAGAGCTGGTTGTTTATTTTGATAGAGACATAGAGCTGGTTGTTTATTTTGATGATAGAGACATAGAGCTGGTTGTTTATTTTGATAGAGACGTAGAGCTGGTTGTTTATTTTGATAGAGACATAGAGCTGGTTGTTTATTTTGATAGAGACATAGAGCTGGTTGTTTATTTTGATAGAGACATAGAGCTGGTTGTTTATTTTGATAGAGATGTAGAGCTGGTTGTTTATTTTGATAGAGACATAGAGCTGGTTGTTTATTTTGATAGAGACATAGACTCCAAGATCTGATATCTCCAGTTCAGTCCCAGACTGCAACATTAAAATCTGACGTGTTGGATGCCTGTGTTAATGTGTCCATCATTCTGGTGATGTCAGCTTAGGTCTCGTACGTCTCTCCCTCCCCTTCCCCATTTCAAGACGTTACCAGCGCACAGGGTTTTGCCAAAGTTGAGGGAGTCTGTCAGATCAATGCCGGCAGATTTGGATGGAGCGTGTATGGAATTTTTAGATTTTAGATTTTAAAGTTTTTATGCCTACTTTTCATCATTTTAATTCAGCCGCTCAAGTCGGACATTTTATCTGTGAATTGTGTTTACACCTTAGCCTACTGTGTTCGCCCAACGCTACAGCTTCCAAACCTTTGTGTTCTGCGTTCTCTGGATTTTAGTGTTGTGAACTGACCAACCCACACACCAACCTGCAAGTGTCTTCCTCTCCTGCCTGGCTCGCAATTATGGACCCGTCTTTTATAAAACAAATTGGACTGACACTTTTTAAACACAGCAAATGCTACCTCGGTGGAGGCGTCTACCAGCGCATACGTACATTGGGGCTGTGTAGCAAGCCCCGCACTGCGCGATCCTGTCGTGGTGGACGTCTCCACCGTCTTTGGCACAACCTGCCTCCTGCCCGACGCCACTTTTCGTCTCCTGCTTCTTCTTCTCCTCCACTGCCCCTGCCCTTGACCTCGCTGCTGCAAGCTTTGTCTCCTCCTCTGCCGTCTTCGCCTTCGCCTTCTGTCCTGATGGTGCCGCCTTCGCCTTCTGTCCCGCCGGTGCCGCTCTCGCCTTCTGTCCCGTTGGTGCCGCCTTCGTCGCCACCTCAGCCGCCACCATATGACTGTGATAGGCTGAAACTATGCCTTTTTAATGCTCAGTCGGCATGCACTGGTGACAAAGCCGATGTTATTGCTGACTTTGTCGCAGATGAGCATGTTGACATTGCTTTTATCACGGAGACATGGCTTAACCCCCTTGGTCACGAACCTATACTTGCTAGCCTCACTCCGAGTGGTTACAGGCTTGCTTCTTTCCATCGCTCATCCCGAGGTGGCGGTATCGCCATCCTCTACAACGACTCACTCCATTCCCGCCTATCTTTCTCGCAGTCTCTGCCTTTCTCCCATCCTTCTTTCGAGCACGTTGAAGTATCCTTCCAATCCACCCCTCACCCCATCACCTTCTCCTGTGTCTATCGACCCCCACCTAGCTCTGCCAACAAACTCACCACATCCATGTTTCTCTCTGACTTTGACCAATTGCTTGACCACTACTGCCTCTTACCTGGAAATCTCATCATTCTAGGTGATATCAATGTCCACTATGACAACACTCACCGTTATGACACAAGACATATCATCAACTCTCTGTCCAATCACAATATGACTCAACACATTTCT
>CM060312.1:97692431-97704931 GCA_030674185.1 Monoplex corrugatus | reverse complement strand
TGAAATATAAACAGAAACCACTGACACTGCTGATAACGAGGAACATCTCATGTCACAGGCTGCGAAACAATATAAAAAAAAAGTAAACTAAAGATGATATTACCGCTATCGGGAAACATCCGTTTTCAGAGATTGCGAAACAGTATTGAAAAAAAAAAAGAAATAAAAACACCATTAATAGTGCCGCAAATTGACGTCTGATTCAGATAAAATTAGAAAAACAAAACCACTTACATTATTGCTAACAAGGAACATCTGATTTGAGAGCTTGCAAAACAACATCAAAGTAAACATGATATTACCGCTAACAGGAAAATCTAAGAAGGTAAAAGAGTATTTAAAAACAAAACTACTGACATTACCACAAAATGGGGAAACATCTGATGCAAGAGATTGCAAAACACTGTTGAAAAATCCAAAACAAGTGTGACTGCCCACGCCCAAGCTAACAGGAACCAGAAGAACAAGAAAACCAATATAAGCGCGTATCCAACAAAACAAGTTGTGACTGCCCGCGCCCAAGCAAACAGGAACCAGAAGAACAAGAAAACCAATATAAGCGCGTATCCAACAAGACAAAACAAAACCAGTGTGACTGCCCGCGCCCAAGCAAACAGGAATCAGAAGAACAAGAAAACCAATATAAGCGCGTATCCAACAAAACAAAACAAAACAAGCGCAAATTTTCGGCCAACTAGCCTTTGTCAAGCGCGAACGCACGGTCACAGACAAATCACAAACACCAAACAATGGATAATAAAAACGGGACTAAAAACTTCCCTGCCGCCTCGTCCAGTGGGTAAGAAGGGGACCAAATGGAATGCCCATGTCTTCATGAGAGGGAAAATTATAAAAACAAGTGTGACTGGCCGCGTTCAAACAAAAGGAACCAGAAAAAAAATATACGAAAAAAGAATCAACGCGCATTGAATACAACCAGACAAGACAGACGCAAAGTGGCCTTTGTCAAGCGTAAACATAACATCGCAAACAAACAAACAAACAAACAAACAAACAAACACCAGACACAAAAATCAGGAGAAAAAACGTAAACTTCTCTGCTGTAGTCCTTTCTTCCCACAGGACGAAGCAGCAAGGACGTTTCAGTCTTTCTCTCCTAATTTTGGCATTTGGTCTTTGTTCGTTTGTGATCTTACGTCTACGCTTGACAAAGGCCAGTTGGCCGAACATTTGCGCCTGTCTTGTCTGGCTGTATTAGATACGCGTTCTGATTCTTTTTTCGTGTAGTTTTATCTGGTTCTTGTTAAGAACAAATATAATTCTACCGGGAAATATCTGATTCACAGACTGCAGAACAATATCAGAGTGAAAAGGTTACTATTACTGCTAACGAGGAACATCTAATTGTAGACCCAGGAGAACAATCTTGACATGAACAGAAATCTCTGAAGGAACTGGTAATGGGGAGCCTGACTTCAGTGACAGACAAACATCTTCAGTGACAGACAAACATCTTCAGTGACAGACAAACATCTTCAGTGACAGACAAACATCTTCAGTGATAGACAAACAATATTGAAAAAAGATCAACCGACATTACCGCAAACGGAGAATGTCTGATTTTCAGAGATTCCGAAAAATATTCATATAAAACGTATAATACTAATACTGCCTTCAGTATGGAATCTGATCTCAAAGACTGCAAGACTATAAATAATGTATAAAACACTAATAACAAAACTTTATCGCTATCGGGGAACATCGGACTTCAGAGACCACAGAATAATTATTGAATTACAAAAAAAAACCGAATACGACAGCTAATTGGGAACATCTCATTTCAGAAATTGCAGATTGATATTAAGATTAAAAGGAATTTACAGAAAACAACAACCAATATTGCCACTAACGGAACACAGCTGAATGCACATCGATTTAAAGAAACGGTAATGCCATATAAGTGCTAGACCAGTTAGTCAGAATCTGAACTTCCACTCTGGTGTACACCACGTCAGTTCCAGGAGTTTCTATTGCCGTTATCATTGGTTGCAAAATATTCGGAAGTTTTAACTACACAGAACAACAGATTCCGTTTCATTTTGTCAAGATGAAGTCTCTGCAGAATAAATTCCGTATGCGCTGACGCCACTGATGCCATGTGACGGAGAAGATCCAAAATGACCATGGCACAAGCCTTAAGTCTGCACATAAACCCTATGTGTTGGTAAGCCACTGATGCCATGTGATGGAGAAGATCCAGAATGATCATGGCACAAGCCTTAAGCTGCACATAAACCCTATGTGTTGGCAAGCCACTGATGCCATGTGATGGAGAAGATCCAGAATGATCATGGCACAAGCTTAAGCCTGCACATAAACCCTGTGTGTTGGCAAGCCACTGATGCCATGTGATGGAGAAGATCCAGAATGATCATGGCACAAGACTTAAGCCTGCACATAAACCCTATGTGTTGGTAAGCCTTTGAGGTCCTACCTGTCGTTCGAGTTTTCTATTTCATATTGAAACCAGTCTGTCATTGAAACAATCGCCGTTACATTGTAATGATATGTCTATCTATATCTGTAATGTTGAAACACACACACACACACACACACACACACACACACACACACACACACACACACACACACACACACACACACATACACACACACAAACACACAAACACACAAACACAAACACACACAAACACACACACGCACACACAAAACACACAAACACACCACACACACACAAACACACACACACAACACACACACAACACATACACATACACACATACACACACACAACAACACACACACACATACTACACACACACACACACACACACACACACACACACAAACAACACACACACACACACACACAACACCACACACACACACACACACACACACACACACACACACACACACACACACACACACACACACACACACACAAACACACACACACACACACACCACGACATCAGAAAATATAACAAAGAATCAAACAAGTAAACAATAGAAAACAAAACACACACAAAAACACACAAACAACAGCAATAAACACCACAATAAACTCAAAAACTAACGAGGCAGGAAAACAAAGAAACAAAAGACACCATGACAAAGGAAACACAAAGAAACAAGAACAGACACCATGACAAAGGAAACAGACAAAGAAACAAACAGACACCATGACAAAGGAAACAGACAAAGAAACAAGGAACAAACAGACACCATGACAAAGGAAACAGACAAAGAAACAAGGAACAAAGCAGACACATGACAAAGGAAACAGACAAAGAAACAAACAGACACCATGACAAAGGAAGCAGACAAAGAAACAAAGAACAAACAGACACCATGACAAAGGAAACAAGAACAAAAACGACCATACAAAGGAACAAAGAAACAACAGACACCATGACAAAGGAAACAGACAAAGAAACAAACAGACACCATGACAAAGGAACAGACAAAGAAACAAGAACAAACAGACACCATGACAAAGGAAACAGACAAAGAAACAAACAAACAGACACCATGACAAAGGAAACAGACAAAGAAACAACAAACAGACACCATGACAAAGGAAACAGACAAGAAAGAAAGACACCATGACAAAGGAACAACAAAAACAAACACCATGACAAAGGAAACAGACAAAGAAAACAACAACAGACACCATGACAAAGGAAACAGACAAAGAAACAAAAACAGACACCATGACAAAGGAAACAGACAAAGAAAACAAACAGACACCATGACAAAGGAAACAGACAAAGAAACAACAAACAGACACCATGACAAAGGAAACAGACAAAGGAAACAAAACAAACAGACACCATGACAAAGGAAACAGACAAAGAAAAACAAACAGACACATGACAAAGGAAACAGACAAAGAAACAAAAAACAGAAAGGACACAAGAACAAAGAAACAGACAAAGGAAACCAAGAAACAACAGACACAATGACAAAGGAAACAGACAAAGAAACAAGGAACATACAAAGGACACAGACAAAGGGAAACAAAAGAACAAGAAACAGACACAAGACAAAGGAAAACAGACAAAGAAACAAGAACAAACAGACACCATGACAAAGGAAACAGCAAGAAACAACAGACACCATGACAAAGGAAACAAAAGAAACAACAAGACACCATGACAAAGGAAACAGACAAAGAAACAAACAGACACAGACAAAGGAAACAGACAAAAGAAACAACAACAGACACCAGACAAAGGAACAGACAAAGAAACAAACAGACACCATGACAAAGGAAACAGACAAAGAAACACAAACAAGACACCAGACAAAGGAACAGACAAAGAAACAACAAACAGACACCATGACAAGGAAACAGACAAAGAAAACAAACAGACACCATGACAAAGAAACAGACAAGAAACATACAGACACACAGACAAAGGAACAGACAAAGAAACGACAGACAAGGAAAAAACAAACACATGAACCAAAAGGAAACAGACAAAGAAACAAACAGACACCATGACAAAGGAAACAGACAAAGAAACAATACAGACACCATGACAAAGGAAACAGACAAAGAAACAACAGACACCATGACAAAGGAAACAGACAAAGAAAACAGACAAAATGAAAGGAAAACAAACAAACAGACCATGACAAAGGAAACAGACAAAGAAACAACAAACAGACACAGACAAAGGAAACAGACAAAGAAACACAAACAGACACCATGACAAAGGAAACAGACAAAGAAACAACAACAGACACCATGACAAAGGAAACAGACAAAGAACAAAACAGACACCATGACAAAGGAAACAGACAAGAAACAAAAGACACCAGACAAAGGAAACAGACAAAGAAACAACAAACAGACACCATGACAAAGGAAACAGACAAAGAAAACAAACAGACACCATGACAAAGGAAACAGACAAAGAAACAAACAGACACCAGACAAAGGAAACACAGAACAAAGAAAACAAACAGACACCATGACAAAGGAAACAGACAAAGAAACAACAAAACAAGACACCATGACAAAGGAAACAGACAAAGAAACAACAAACAGACACCATGACAAAGGAAACAGACAAAGAAACAAGAAACAAACACCATGACAAAGGAAACAGACAAAGACAAGACAAAGACAAAAACAACACCATGACAAAGGAAACAGACAGAAACAAAACAAACAGACACCATGACAAAGGAAACAGACAAAGAAACAAACAGACACCATGACAAAGGAAACAGACAAAGAAACAAACAGACACCATGACAAAGGAAAACAGACAAAGAAACAAACAAACAGATACCATGACAAAGGAAACAGACAAAGAAACAACAAACAGACACCATGACAAAGGAAACAGACAAAGAAACAACAAACAGACACCATGACAAAGGAAACAGACAAAGAAACAAACAGACACCATGACAAAGGAAACAGACAAAGAAACAAACAACACACATGACAAGGAAACAGACAAGAAACAACAGACACTGACAAAGGAAACAAAAACACAGACACCATGACAAAGGAAACAGACAAAGACAACAAACAGACATGACAATGGACAAAAGAACAAAACACATGACAAAGGAAACAAAGAAACAACAACACCATGACAAGGAACAGCAAGCACAAACAGACAAAGGAAACAAAAAGAAACAAAAAGACAGAAACGAAAGACAAAGAAACAAGACAACAGACACATGACAAAGGAAACAGACAAGAAGAACAACAGACACCATGACAAAGGAAACAGACAAAGAAACAACAAACAGACACCATGACAAAGGAAACAGACAAGAAACAAACAGAACATGACAAAGAAACGACAAGAAACAGACAAACAGACCAATGACAAAGGAAACAGACAACAGAACAAGGAAACAGACACAGACAAAGGAAACAGCAAAACATAAGACAACAAAGGAACAACAAGAACAAACACACAGACAAGAACAGACAAAGCAACAGACACACATGACAAAGGAAACAGACAAAGAAAACAAACAGAAAAACAGACAAGCTCAGTGTTCCTACAAGTCGTCCATTTGTGTCAGGTCGTTATCTCAAAGAACAAAACTACATTATTCACACATTGCACAAAAAGCATTAACATGTACTTGTCTGCACACATGTGCTTGCTTCAACTTCTGCTTCTGACAGAATGTGACAAAGATGAGGAGAGATCAGCTATTCCTTATCGCTGCAAGTACACCCACCCACTCTGTACTCAGCACCTGCAAGTCCGTCCTGTATTTTCTCCGGGTCTATGCTGTTCGTGGAGGATGAGAGAGAGAGACAGAGACAGAGAGAAGAAACAGAGATAAGAGAGAACAGAGAAGGAGATGTGTTTGTAGTGTGCCAGGCCATAAAACGTTGACTACGAAGACAGATGTCGTGGGTTCCAGCCCCCGTCTGATGTAGGATGTCCTCCCTGTTCCTGACCATTAAAGGCTGGTCCGACTTTTAATTCTTTACATCACACGACCATCTGAAGTCACATGAGCAATATGTATTGATCGGAGTAAAAGATCCCACGACGGGAAGTCCATGTTGTCCCTGGCAGAAAGTCCATGTTGTCCCTGGCAGAAAGTCCATGTTGTCCCTGGCAGAAAGTCCATGTTGTCCCTGGCAGAAAGTCCATGTTGTCCCTGGTAGAAAGTCCATGTTGTTCCTGGCAGAAAGTCCATGTTGTCCCTGTATAAAGTCCATGTTGTCCCTGGCAGAAAGTCCATGTTGTCCCTGGTGGAAAGTCCATGTTGTCCCTGGTAGAAAGTCCATGTTGTCCCTGGCAGAAAGTTCATGTTGTCCCTGGCAGAAAGTCCATGTTGTCCCTGACAGAAAGTCCATGTTGTCCCTGGCAGAAAGTCCATGTTGTCCCTGGCAGAAAGTCCATGTTGTCCCTGGCAGAAAGTCCATGTTGTCCCTGGCAGAAAGTCCATGCTGTCCCTGGTAGAAAGTCCATGTTGTCCCTGGCAGAAAGTCCATGTTGTCCCTGGCAGAAAGTCCATGTTGTCCCTGGCAGAAAGTCCATGCTGTCCCTGGCAGAAAAGTCCATGTTGTCCCTGGCAGAAAGTCCATGTTGTCCCTAGTAGAAAAGTCCATGTTGTCCCTGGCAGAAAGTCCATGTTGTCCCTGGCACAAAGTCCATGTTGTCCCTGGCGGAAAGTCCATGTTGTCCCTGGTAGATAGTCCATGTTGTCCCACGTAGAAAGTCCATGTTGTCCCTGGTAGAAAGTCCATGTTGTCCCTGGTAGAAAGTCCATGTTCTCCCTGGCAGAAAGTCCATGTTGTCCCTGGCAGAAAGTCCATGTTGTCCCTGGCAGAAAGTCCATGTTGTCCCTGGCAGAAAGTCCATGTTGTCCCTGGTAGAAAATCCATGTTGTCCCTGGTAGAAAGTCCACATTGTTCCTGGCAGAAAGTCCATGTTGTCCTTGGTATAAAGTCCATGTTGTCCCTGGCAGAAAGTCCATGTTGTCCCTGGTGGAAAGTCCATGTTGTCCCTGGTAGAAAGTCCATGTTGTCCCTGGCAGAAAGTCCATGTTGTCCCTGGGAGAAAGTCCATGTTGTCCCTGGCAGAAAGTCCATGTTGTCCCTGGCAGAAAGTTCATGTTGTCCCTGGCAGAAAGTCCATGTTGTCCCTGGCAGAAAGTCCATGTTGTCCCTGGCAGAAAGTCCATGCTGTCCCTGGTAGAAAGTCCATGTTGTCCCTGGCAGAAAGTCCATGTTGTCCCTGGCAGAAAGTTCATGTTGTCCTTGGCAGAAAGTCCATGTTGTGCCTGGCAGAAAGTCCATGTTGTCCCTGGCAGAAAGTTCATGTTGTCCTTGGCAGGAAGTCCATGTTGTCCCTGGTAGAAAAGTCCATGTTGTCCCTGGCAGAAAGTCCATGCTGTCCCTGGCAGAAAAGTCCATGTTGTCCCTGGCAGAAAGTCCATGCTGTCCCTAGTTGAAAAGTCCATGTTGTCCCTGGCAGAAAGTCCATGTTGTCCCTGGCAGAAAGTCCATGTTGTCCCTGGCAGAAAGTCCATGTTGTCCCTGGTAGAAAGACCATGTTGTCCCTGGCAGAAAGTCCATGTTGTCCCTGGCAGAAAGTCCATGTTGTCCCTGGCAGAAAGTCCATGTTGTCCCTGGTAGAAAGTCCATGTTGTCCCTGGTAGAAAGTCCATGTTGTCCCTGGCAGAAAGTCCATGTTGTCCCTGGCAGAAAGTCCATGTTGTCCCTGGCAGAAAGTCCATGTTGTCCCTGGTAGAAAAATCCATGTTGTCCCTGGCAGAAAGTCCATGTTGACCCTGGCAGAAAGTCCATGTTGTCCCTGGCAGAAAGTCCATGTTGTCCCTGGCAGAAAGTCCATCCCCATAAGCCAGTACAATAACAACATATACGCATGTAGTAAAAGAAATAAATAAAATTAATATCAGAAGAGGATGGACATTTGGAATTGTACAATTGACAACAACCCGTCGGCAAATAAATAGACAGACAAACAGACAGACAGACAGACTGACAAACAGACAGACAGACAAATATACACACAGACAAACAGACAGACAGACAAATATACAGACAGACAAACAGACAGACAGACAAATATACACACAGACAGACAGACAGACAGACAAACAGACAGACAGACAAACAGATAGACAGACAGACATACAGACAGTCAGACAAATAGACAGACAGACAAATATACACACAGACAAACAAACAGACAGACAAACAGACAGACAGACAAACAGACAGACAGACAGACAATCAGACAGACATAGCAAGGTGTTTGTAGTTTGTTCAAGGATTCATCGCACTCGGACAATGCCGTATGCGCTTCGCCCAAATTCAGCCAGCATTTGTCTGCCAGACTGCCTCAGCCTGTGTAAAATCTTATGCACCAGCAAGATCTTGAAATGGAGAAAGTGGGGGGCTGGGGGTTGAAAAGGACATATAAAGCTGTAAGCAGACACCACCAGAACTGTGTGTGTGGTGTTTTACAGTGATTTTATCGTGGTTCTATTTGATTTTATGCATTGAATTTTGTATCAGTTTGTTGCTTTTAAATCCCGACACACGGTGATGTAAATTTTTTTTTAAATTTTGAATATTTTACCAGATAATCTGATTTCAAAGTTTTTTACACCTCTTTTCATCATTTTAATTCAGCCGCTCAAGTCGGACATTTTATCTGTGAACTGTGTTTACATTTTAGCCTACTGTGTTCGCCCAACGCTACAGCTTTCCCAAACCTTTGTGTTCTCTGCAAGTATCTTGTTCTCCTGACTGGCTCGCAATTATGGACCCTTCTTTTATAAAACAAATTGGACTGACACTTTTTAAACACAGCAAGTGCTACCTCGGTGGAGGCGTCTACCAGCGCATACGAACACTGGGGCTGTGTCCTAAGCCCCCCACTGCGCGATCCTGTCGTGGTGGACGTCTCCACCGACTTTGGCACAATCTGCCTCCTGCTGTGCCAGTCCGACACCACTCTTCTGCTTCTTCGTCTCCTCCACTGCCCCTGCACTCGACCTTGCTGCTGCAAACTTCGTCTCCTCCTCTGCCGTCTTCGCCTTCGTCTTCTGTCCCGCCGGTGCCGCCTTCACCTTCTGTCCCGCCGGTGCCGCTTTCGTCTTCTGTCCCGCCGGCGCTGCCCTCGTCTTCTGTCCCGCTGGTGCTGCCTTTGTCTTCTGTCCCGCTGGTGCCTCCTTCGTCTTCTGTCCCGTCGTTGCTGCCTTCGTCTTCTGCCCCGCTGGTGTCTCCTTCGTCTTCTGTCCCGTCGGTGCTGCCTTCGTCTCCACCTCGGCCGCCGCATTGTGATAAACTGAAAATATGCCTTTTTAACGCTCAGTCAACATGCACTGATGGCAAAGCTGATGTCATTGCTGACTTTATCGCAGATGAACATGTTGACATTGCTTTTATCACCGAAACATGGCTTAACCCCCTTGGTCATGAACCTATACATGTGAATCTCACTCCGAGTGGTTACAGGCTTGCTTCTTTCCATCGCTCATCCCGAGGTGGTGGTATCGCCATCCTCTACAACGACTCACTCCATTCCCGCCTGTCTTTCTCGCAGTCTCTGCCTTTCTCCCATCCTTCTTTCGAGCACGTTGAAGTATCCTTCCAATCCACCCCTCACCCCATCACCTTCTCCTGTGTCTATCGACCTCCACCTAGCTCTGCCAACAAGCTCACCACATCCATGTTTCTCTCTGACTTTGATCAACTTCTTGATTACTACTGTCTCTTACCTGGAAATCTCATCATTCTAGGTGACATCAATGTCCACTATGACAACACTCACCGTTATGACACAAGACATATCATCAACTCTCTGTCCAATCACAATATGACTCAACACATTTCTGAACCAACCCATCAAAAAGGTCACATTCTTGGCTGGATCATTTCTCGTGATCACCACAATTCCGCTACTGACAACTGCTTAGTTCTTTCTACCCGTCTAACTTCAGCCCTTCCATCTGACCACTCTGCAATTCTCTGTTCTCTCGACATTTCTCCTCCTTCCCGTACCATGCGCACAGTGACTCGACGCAATCTCAAATCTATCGACCTCTCCACATTTTCATCTGATGCCTCCCGTCTCCTTTCTGAAAAGTCACATAACCTTGCCGATGAATTCTATACTACTCTCCACCATCTTCTGGACACTCATGCTCCAGCCACAACCCGTCCTTTACCTGACCGCCCCCCTACCCCCTGGCTCACTCATGAGATCGCCTGTGCAAAACGTGCCCGCCGCAGAGCAGAGCGCCGCTGGCGCAAATCCAAACTCACTGTACACAGGCAACTTTTCCAAGCCTCTAAAACAAAAGTATCCACCCTCATTGCATCAGCAAAAACAAGCTATTTCCAAACCAAAATCCTGAATGCCTCTTCTTCAAAAGAACTCTTTACAACCATGAATCATCTCCTTGGCACACGAAAAGATTTACCTCTCCCAACAAAACATACAAATGAAGAACTCCCATCTGTATTCTCCAACTATTTCACCACCAAAATACAAACTCTTCGTGACAGGCTTGACAGGACACCCTGTCAACCATGCCCACCTGACCCTTCCTTCTCTGGCACACCTCTTACTACTTTTACCCAGTCTCACAAGAAGAAATTCTCAACACAATCAGATCCATGTCGTTCAAAACCTGCGAACTGGATCCTCTTCCAGGTTCTCTCTACGCCGACTGTCTCCCTACTCTCCTCCCATTCATCACTGACATCATCAACACTTCTCTTCAAACTGGAACTGTCCCTGATTCTTTCAAGTCTGCTATTGTTCACCCTCTCCTCAAGAAACACAATTTAGATCCAAATGAACTGAAAAATTACCGGCCTATCTCTAATCTCTCTTTCTTGTCAAAACTCCTTGAAAAAGTCGTCCTCAACCAGCTGAACTCTCACCTGTCTGCCAACAATCTCCTCAATCCTTTCCAGTCAGCCTACCGCCAGTGCCATAGCACTGAAACTGCCCTACTACACATTCTCAACAATCTCCTCCTTGCAACTGATACTGGCAAAGTCTCTCTCCTCACACTCCTTGATCTGTCTGCAGCCTTTGATACCATTGATCATGGTATTCTCCTTTCTAGACTTCATCATACTTTTGGCATCTCTGACATTGCTCTGTCTTGGTTCACTTCATACCTATCCAACAGAAAACAAAGCGTTCTCATCAATGGCACTTACTCTCAACCTGCATACCTGACCTGTGGTGTTCCACAAGGATCTGTCCTTGGCCCTGTTCTGTTCACTCTTTACACCTCCTCCCTGTCCACCATCATCAACTCCCATTCTATAAAACACCACTTCTATGCTGATGACACCCAACTTCAAGACAGTGACTCACCTGATAACATACAGCGCCTGTTGACTCGCACCACTGAGTGTTACTCGGACATTAAGAACTGGATGACACACAATAGACTTCAGCTTAATGACGACAAAACAGAAGCTATCCTCATTGTGTCTGCATTGACTCTACCCTCTCCATGAACAACTTTGTTTCTCAAACTGCCAGATCCTGCTACTATCACCTCCATCGTATAAGGCTGATCAGGAAGTATCTCTCTGTCGAAACAACTGCAAAACTCGTTCTCTCCTTCATAATGTCTCGCATTGACTATTGCAATTCACTCCTGTCTGGTCTTCCTGCCTCCACCATTCACATCCTACAGCGCATTCAAAACAATGCTGTACGCCTTGTACTCAAAAAGAAAAAAGCTGACCACATATCTCCTCTCCTGGCACAACTTCACTGGCTCCCTGTATCAAAGCGCATACAGTACAAACTAGACACCATGTGCTACAAAAGCCTCAATAACGCAGCCCCGATTACCTGTCAAGCCTACTTGAGATCTATCTTCCCTCACGTACCTTCCGCTCTGCCTCCGATCCTCTGACTTTTCGCTTTCCACGCACTAAGCTCAATACCTATGGTCCACGAGCCTTCTCTGTTTCTGGTCCACTCTCCTGGAACAAACTTCCTCTCTCAGTCCGT
>CM060312.1:97677431-97687431 GCA_030674185.1 Monoplex corrugatus | reverse complement strand
CCTACAGAAGTCTGCTTTGCATAGCACTGATGATGTCCATCAGCCCTACAGAAGACTGCTTTGCATAGCACTGATGATGTCCATCAGCCCTACAGAAGACTGCTTTGCATAGCACTGATGATGTCCATCAGCCCTACAGAAGTCTGCTTTGCATAGCACTGATGATTTCCATCAGCCCTACAGAAGTCTGCTTTGCATAGCACTGATGATTTCCATCAGCCCTACAGAAGACTGCTTTGCATAGCACTGATGATTTCCATCAGCCCTACAGAAGACTGCTTTGCATAACACTGATGATGTCCATCAGCCCTACAGAAGACTGCTTTGCATAGCACTGATGATTTCCATCAGCACTACAGAAGTCTGCTTTGCATAACACTGATGATGTCCATCAGCCCTACATAAGACTGCTTTGCATAGCACTGATGATTTCCATCAGCCCTACAGAAGTCTGCTTTGCACAACACTGATGATGTCCATCAGCCCTACAGAAGACTGCTTTGCATAGCACTGATGATTTCCATCAGCCCTACAGAAGACTGCTTTGCACAACACTGATGATGTCCATCAGCCCTACAGAAGACTGCTTTGCACATCACTGATGATTTCCATCAGCCCTACAGAAGACTGCTTTGCACAACACTGATGATGTCCATCAGCCCTACAGAAGTCTGCTTTGCACAACACTGATGATGTCCATCAGCCCTGCAGAAGTCTGCTTTGCACAACACTGATGTTGTCCATCAGCCCTACAGAAGTCTGCTTTGCACAACACTGATGATGTCCATCAGCCCTACAGAAGTCTGCTTTGCACAACACTGATGATGTCCATCAGCCCTACAGAAGTCTGCTTTGCACAACACTGATGATGTCCATCAGCCCTACAGAAGTCTGCTTTGCACAACACTGATGATGTCCATCAGCCCTACAGAAGTCTGCTTTGCACAACACTGATGATGTCCATCAGCCCTACAGAAGTCTGCTTTGCACAACACTGATGATGTCCATCAGCCCTACAGAAGACTGCTTTGCATAGCACTGATGATTTCCATCAGCCCTACAGAAGACTGCTTTGCACAACACTGATGATGTCCATCAGCCCTACAGAAGTCTGCTTTGCATAGCACTGATGATGTCCATCAGCCCTACAGAAGACTGCTTTGCACAACACTGATGATGTCCATCAGCCCTACAGAAGACTGCTTTGCACAACACTGATGATGTCCATCAGCCCTACAGAAGACTGCTTTGCACAACACTGATGATGTCCATCAGCCCTACAGAAGACTGCTTTGCACAACACTGATGATGTCCATCAGCCCTAAAGAAGACTGCTTTGCACAACACTGATGATGTCCATCAGCCCTACAGAAGACTGCTTTGCATAGCACTGATGATGTCCATCAGCCCTACAGAAGACTGCTTTGCATAGCACTGATGATTTCCATCAGCCCTACAGAAGACTGCTTTGCACAACACTGATGATATCCATCAGCACTACAGAAGACTGCTTTGCACAACACTGATGATTTCCATCAGCCCTACAGAAGACTGCTTTGCACAACACTGATGATGTCCAATCAGCCCTACAGAAGTCTGCTTTCCATAGCACTGATGATGTCCATCAGCCCTACAGAAGTCTGCTTTGCACAACACTGATGATGTCCATCAGCCCTACAGAAGTCTGCTTTGCACAACACTGATGATGTCCATCAGCCCTACAGAAGACTGCTTTGCATAACACTGATGATTTCCATCAGCCCTACAGAAGTCTGCTTTGCATAGCACTGATGATGTCCATCAGCCCTACAGAAGACTGCTTTGCACAACACTGATGATGTCCATCAGCCCTACAGAAGACTGCTTTGCATAACACTGATGATGTCCATCAGCCCTACAGAAGACTGCTTTGCATAGCACTGATGATGTCCATCAGCCCTACAGAAGTCTCCTTTGCACAACACTGATGATGTCCATCAGCCCTACAGAAGTCTGCTTTCTCCATATTCACGTGTGTACGGAGCTGAATTCTGTATGACGAGGTTTACCTGCCAGAACAGCGTATCTTCCTTCTTTCCACCTGCTGTGATACAGCATTGTGGGTGGTAACCCTGATGGGTAGCATGGGGCAAGAGACGTGTGAAGCAAAGTCCTGTGAGTGAGTGGACTTACCATGGTCTGCAGTGTGTCTGTCTGGTCACTTCACTTCACAGTTTGCACAACGTGGGACTCTGCTGACAGGGGGGATTACTCTGTAATTTTGAAAATGCATGCAACCAGGATTATTGCCCTTTGCCACTTGCCTTCGTGGGTTGAAAATCTTTGTCTGAATGTCTGAATGTCTGTCTGTCCGTATGTCCGTATGTCCGTCTGTCTTTCTGTCTGTCTCTCTCCCTCTCTCTCTTTCTCTTTCTCTCTCTCTTTCTCTCTCTCTCTGTCTCTGTCTTTCTCTCTCTCTCTCTTTTCTCTCTCTCTCTCTCTCTCTCTCTCTCTCTCTCTCTATATATATATATATATATATATATATATATATATATATATTCCTCTCTCTCTTTCATTCTCTCTGTACATAGAGAGAGATAAAGATATAGAGGTAAAGAGACAGAGATAGGTACAATACAATACAATACGATACAATCTAATCTTGTTCTTCTCTGTCACTATACTCTCAATACTCAAAGCGTAACACTAAGTCAGACTTGTTAGTGGAGCACGGACAATGCAAACCGTTAACTAAGTGAGCTTTGCACACACTGTCCACTGTCCACTGTACTGTTGCCCAACCTGTCTCTGTGACAGACGTGCATGTTGCTTGTTTCCTGATCCCATTAGCCAGCCCCCAACAGGACTGACGGGATCTTTAACGTGCATGTGTCGGATTCTGCAGCCATGTACACATGTGAGGGATGGGTGAGATGGCAAAGTATGAGGCAGACCTGCCACACGTCTGGATCTGTGACATCGGAAAGTTCCCATGCCTGTATTTATCTGGTGGAGGTTTATAAAGTTGCCATGCCTGTATTTATCTGGTGGAGGTTTATAAAGTTGCCATGCCTGTATTTATCAGGTGGAGGTATATAAAGTTGCCATGCCTGTATTTATCTGGTGGAGGTTTATAAAGTTCCCATGCCTGTATTTATCTGGTGGAGGTTTATAAAGTTGCCATGCCTGTATTTATCTGGTGGAGGTATATAAAGTTGCCATGCCTGTATTTATCTGGTGGAGGTTTATAAAGTTGCCATGCCTGTATTTATCTGGTGAAGGTTTATAAAGTTGCCATGCCTGTATTTATCTGGTGGAGTTTATAAAGTTCCCATGCCTGTATTTATCTGGTGGAGGTTTATAAAGTTGCCATGCCTATATTTATCTGGTGGAGGTTTATAAAGTTGCCATGCCTTTATTTATCAGATGGAGGTTTATAAAGTTGCCATGCCTGTATTTATCTGGTGGAGGTTTATAAAGTTGCCATGCCTGTATTTATCTGGTGGAGGTATATAATGTTGCCATGCCTGTATTTATCTGGTGAAGGTTTATAAAGTTCCCATGCCTGTATTTATCTGGTGGAGGTATATAAAGTTTGCCATGCCTGTATTTATCTGATGGAGGTATGTAAAATTGCCATGCCTGTATTTATCTGGTGAAGGTTTATAAAGTTGCCATGCCTGTATTTATCTGGTGGAGGTTTATAAAGTTGCCATGTCTGTATTTATCTGGTGGAGGTATGTCGGTGTGTGGAACTCAGGCCAGTTAGTTTTTTACCCACTTGATGACAACACCTGTCAACTGTCACACACACTTCTCCATGTAGTCAGTCATATACCGTCTTGAGGGGGGGGGGTGTATGCAGGGTATTTTCCTGCTTCCTGTAAGGAACCAAACAGGACACTGACAATACTCAGGGGATTTTGAATGTGATATGTGATGATTAATGTGCACATGTAGACAGGAAGGTGGGTCAAGCACAAGCAGGTGGACACACATGCTGCCCGCTTACAGCAGAAACATTTCCATCCGTTCCCCTCCAGGCGCTCCCCAGGCAGTCTCGAACTCAGATCCCTCCGATCGGTTGAAAATCAGCATTCTGACCAACATGGCCGTGATGGATCTTAGGGAGGAGGAGGGGGGTGTTTTGAAGTTGACGGAAACTGTGAGTGGAATGGCTTCAAGGTCTTTGGAGAGATGTGACAACGCTTACTAATCAGTTGTAGACCAGTAGCTGTGATGACTGCGCCACAACTATTTCCACAGGGGGGGATTTGCCCAACATTTGCATTGAAAGCGACTGCTGACGTAAACATGCATGTCGGTGCATACAGTGTCTGTATAGTTGACTGTTTCAACATGTCGGTGTGTGTATTGTTGACTGTTTCAACATGTCGGTGTCTGTATAGTTGACTGTTTCAACATGTCGATGTCTGTATAGTTGACTGTTTCAACATGTCGGTGTGTGTATTGTTGACTGTTTCAACATGTCGGTGTCTGTATAGTTGACTGTTTCAACATGTCGGTGTGTGTACAGTTGACTGTTTCAACATGTCGGTGTCTGTATAGTTGACTGTTTCAACATGTCGGTGTCTGTATAGTGTCTGTATAGTTGACTGTTTCAACATGTCGATGTCTGTATAGTTGACTGTTTCAACATGTCGGTGTCTGTATAGCTGACTGTTTCAACATGTCGGTGTCTGTATAGTGTCGTATTGTTGACTGTTTCAACATGTCGTGTCTGTATAGTGTCTGTATTGTTGACTGTTTCAACATGTCGGTGTCTGTATAGTGTTCACTGTATTGTTGACTGTTTCAACATGTCGGTGTCTGTATAGTGTCTGTATAGTGTCTGTATGTTGACTGTTTCAACATGTCGGTGTCTGTATAGTGTCTGTATTGTTGACTGTTTCAACATGTCGGTGTCTGTATAGTGTCTGTATAGTGTCTGTTAGGTGTCTGTATAGTGACTGTTTCAACATGTCGTGTCTGTATAGTGTCTGTATGTTGACTGTTTCAACATGTCGGTGTGTGTAGCAGATGTCTTAATTGTGTCTGTATAGTGACTGTTAGTGTCTGTCGGTGTGTCTGTATAGTGTCTGTTAACAGTGGTCTGTATAGTGTCTGTATAGTGCTTTCACAGTGTCGTATAGTGTCTGTATAGTTCTGTATAGTGTCCTGTACAGTGTCTGTATAGTGTCTGTTAGATGTCTGTATAGTGGTTTAACAGTGTGTCTGTATAGTTGACTGTAAAGTGTTCTGTATAGTGTCTGTACGTGTCTGTCAAGTGTCTGTATAGTGTCTGTTGTGTCATGTACGTGTCTGTATAGTGTTGTACTGTGTTCAATGTACATGTCTGTATAGTGTCTGTATAGTGTCTGTACGTGTCTGTACAGTGTCTGTTAGTGGTCTGTATATGTTGTACAGTGTTGTACAGTGTCTGTATGTGTCTGTACATGTTGTATAGTGTCTGTATAGTGTCTGTATAGTGTCTGTATAGTGTCTGTACATGTGATTCTGTATAGTGTTGACAGTGTTCTGTATGTGTCTGTACAGTGTCTGTTAAGTGTCTGTAAGTGTTGATAGTGTTACTGTACAGGTGTTGTATAGTGTGTCTGTACAGTGTCTGTATAGTGTTGTACAGTGTCTGTATAGTGTTGTATAGTGTCTGTATATGTGTCAGAATTGTGTCTGTATAGTGTCTGTACAGTGACTGTATAAGTGTCGTATAGTGTCTGTATAGTGTCTGTTTAGTGTCTGCTATTGTGTCTGTTTTGTGTCATGTACAGTGTCTGTTAGATGTCATGTTAACAGTGTTCCATTTGTCGTCTGAATAGTGTCAGTACAGTGTCTGTACAGTGTCTGTAAAAAGTGTCAGTATAGCGTCTGACAGTGTCTGTACAGTACTGTACAGTAGTCTGTACAGAGAATGTCTGATATGCTGTACAGTGTACGACAGTGTCTGATACATGTCGTACAGTGTCTGTATAGGTCCAGTACAGAGACTGTACAGTGTACTGTATATGTCTGTATAGAAGTCTGTACAGTGTCGTACAGCGTCTTGGATAGATGTCAGATAACAGAGTACAGTATAGATGTCTGATAGATTCGTACAGTGAACCTGTATATGTCTGTATAGTGTCATGATAAGTGTCTGTATAGTCTGTACAGTGCGACAGTGACTGTATACGTGTACTGTACAGTGTCTGTATAGTGTCAGTATAGGCTGTACAGTGTCGTATAGTGTCTGTACAGAGTCTGATAGTGTCTGTATAGTGTCTGTATTGTTGACTGTTTCAACATGTCGGTGCTGATAGATAGGACTGTATAGTGTCTGACAGTGTCTGTACAGTGTCTGTACAGGTCTGATAACAGATGTCTGTATAGGTCGATATAGATCTGTATATGCTGTACAGGATCGTATAGTGTCTGTACAGATGTCGTATAGTGGTCTGTATAGTGTCCTTACGTTTCTGTATAGTGTCTGTTATGTGTCTGTTTAGTGTTCTGTTACAGTTGTCTGTATAGTGTCTGTATAGTGTCTGTTTCTGTCTGTATAGTGTCTGTAATAGTGTCTATGTATTGTGTCTGTACAGATGCTTACTGAGGTGTCCTGTACAGTTTCCTGTTAAGTGTCGTTTATAAGTGGTCAGGAAAGTGTCGTATTGTGTCTGTTTCGAGTGGTCTGTACCACCGTGTCTCTGATTGTGTCGTAAACCAGTCGTCTGGAATGTCTGTAAGTGAGTCTGTTACGCTGTCCCTGTATAGTGCTCTGTAATAGTGCTGTACAGTGTCTGTACTGTGGTCTGTATTGTGTCGTGTACAGTGTGTGTACTGTGTCTGTAGTGTTGTATAGTGTCTGTTAGTGTTGGTACAGTGTCTGTACGTGTCTGTATGTGTTGTAAGTGTCTGTATAGTGTCTGTACAGTGTCTGTATAGTGTCTGTACAGTGTCTGTTAAGTGTGTCTGTATTGTGGTCTGTACGTGTCTGTACAGTGTCTGTATAGTGTCTGTATGTGTCTGTATGTGTCTGTATAGTGTCTGTATAGTGTCTGTTTACGTGTCTGTTAGTGTCTGTTATGTGTCTGTAAGGTGTCTGTTAGTGGTTGTATGTGTGTTGTATAGTGTCTTGGTATGTGTGCTGTTACAGTGTCTGTATGTGTCTGTATTGGTGTCTGTATAGTGTCTGTATGTGTGCTGTATAGTGGTCTGTACAGTGTCTGTATGTGTCTGTACAGTGTCTGTTAGGTGTCTGTATAGTGGTCTGTTGTGTCTGTATAGTGTCTGTATAGTGTCTGTTTTGTGTCTGTAAGTGTCTGTATAGTGTTGTTTGTGTCTGTACAGTGTCTGTTTAGTGTTCTGTACATGTGTCTGTATAGTGTTGTAGTGTCGTATAGTGGTCGTGTATAGTGTCTGTATGTGTCTGTGATAGTGTCTGTATAGTGTCTGTATAGTGTCTGGTTATGTGTCTGTACAGTGTCTGTATCAGTTGTCTGTATAGTGTCTGTACATGTGTCTGTATAGTGGTCTGTATTGTTGACTGTTTAACATGTCGGTGTCTGTCAGTGTCTGTTATGTGTCTGTATAGTGTCTGTATGTGTCTGTACAGTGTCTGTATAGTGTCTGTTACAGTGTCTGTATGAGTGTTGTACAGTGTCTGTACAGTGTCTGTATAGTGTCTTCAGTGTCCTGTATTAGTGTCTGTATGGTGTTGTATGTGTCTGTACAGTGTCTGTACGTGTCTGTACAGTGTCTGTATAGTGTCTGTACAGTGTCTGTATAGTGGTCTGTACAGTGTCTGTACAGTGTCTGTATTATTGTCTTGTATAGTGTCTTGTTATCAGTGTCTGTAATAGTGTCTGTTAGTGTCTGTATAGTGTCTGTACAGTGTCTGTATAGTGCTGTACAGTGTCTGTATAGTGTCTGTATAGTGTCTGTATAGTGTCCTGTATAGTGTCTGTATAGTACTGTTTCAACATGTCGGTGTCTGTATAGCTGACTGTTTCAACATGTCGATGTGTGTATAGTTGACTGTTTCAACATGTCAGTGTCTGTACAGTGTCTGTATTGTTGACTGTTTCAACATGTCGGTGTCTGTACAGTGTCTGTATAGTGTCTGTATTGTTGACTGTTTCAACATGTCGGTGTCTGTACAGTGCTGTATAGTGTCTGTATAGTGTCTGTATTGTTGACTGTTTCAACATGTCGGTGTCTGTACAGTGTCTGTTAGTGTCTGTATAGTGTCTGTATTGTGACTGTTTCAACATGTCGGTGTCTGTACAGTGTCTGTATAGTGTCTGTATTGTTGACTGTTTCAACATGTCGGTGTCTGTATAGTGTCTGTATAATGTCTGTATAGTGTCTGTATTGTTGACTGTTTCAACATGTCGGTGTCTGTATCAGTGTCTGTATAGTTGACTGTTTCAACATGTCGGTGTCTGTATAGTGACTGTTTCAACATGTCGAGTGTGTATTGTTGACTGTTTCAACATGTCAGTGTCTTTTACAGTGTCTGTATTGTTGACTGTTTCAACATCGGTGTCTGTACAGTGTCTGTATAGCTGACTGTTTCAACATGTCGGTGTCTGTCAGTGTTTTATAGTTGACTGTTTCAACATGTCGGTGTCTGTACAGTGTCTGTATGTTGACTGTTTCAACATGTCGGTGTCTGTACAGTGTCTGACTGTTTCAACATGTGGTTCTGTAAGTGTCTGTATAGCTGACTGTTTCAACATGTCGGTGTCTGTACAGTGTCTGTATAGTTGACTGTTTCAACATGTCGGTGTCTGTATAGTTGACTGTTTCAACATGTCGTGTGTGTATAGTGACTGTTTCAACATTCGGTTGTATAGTGACTGTTACATGTGTGTCTGTATAGTTGACTGTTTCAACATGTCGGTGTCTGTATAGTGTCTGTATAGTTGACTGTTTCAACATGTCGGTGTCTGTATAGTGTCTGTATAGTGACTGTTTCAACATGTCGGTGTCTGTATAGTGACTGTTTAAAGTGTCTGTATAGTTGACTGTTTCAACATGTCGTGTGTCTGTATAGTGTTGACTGTTTCAACATGTCGGTGTCTGTATAGTGTCTGTATGTTGACTGTTTACATGTGTGTCTGTATAGTGTCTGTATAGTGTCTGTATTGTTCTGTTATGTGTGTCTGTATTGTTGACTGTTTCAACATGTCGGTGTCTGTACAGTGTCTGTATGTGTTGATGTTCTGTCGGTGTCTGTACAGTGTCTGTATAGTTGACTGTTACATGTGTCTGTATAGTGACTGTTCAAATTGTGTCTGTATAGTGTGACTGTTTACATGTCGTTGTATAGTGACTGTTCAACATGTCGTATGTGTCGTATAGTTGACTGTTTAACAGTCGGTGTGTGTATAGTGTCTGTAACATGTGTGCTGTATAGTGTCTGTATAGTGACTGTTTCACTGTTCGTGTCTGTATAGTTGATGTGTCTGTCGATGTCTGTATAGTTGGTTTACATGTGTGTCTGTATATGCTGTTTAATGTCTGGTGTAGTGTCTGTATAGTGTCACTGTTAGATGTCTGTATAGTTGACCGTTTAACTGTCATGTCTGTATAGTGACTGTAGTTCAATGTACGTGTCTGTATAGTGACTGTTTAACATGTCGTGTATGTTCTGTTGACTGTTTAACATGTCTGATGTCTGTATAGTTGACTGTTTCAAATGTCGGTGTCTGTATAGTTGCTGTTTACATGTCGATAGTGTCTGTATAGTGTTGACAGTGTTCACATGTCGAGTGTATGTATAGTTGCTGTTACAGTGTCTGTATAGTGACTGTTTAATGTCGGTGTATGTAAGTTGTACTGTTTCAACATGTCGTATATGTCTGTATAGTGTCTGTATTAGTTGTCTGTATAGTGCTGTTCAATGTCTGTAATGTCTGTATAGTTGACTGTAACATGTCGTGTATAGTGCTGTTACAGTGTTGTATAGTTCTGTTTACATGTCGTATGTTCTGTATATGTCTGTATAGTGTCTGTTACA
>CM060312.1:97667431-97672431 GCA_030674185.1 Monoplex corrugatus | reverse complement strand
CATTCTTCTTCTTCTTCTTCTTCTTCTTCTTCTTCATTCTTTCTTCCTTCTTCTTCTTCTTCTTCTTCTTCTTCGCTTCTTCTTCTTCTTCTTCCTTCTTCTTCTTCTTCTTCATTCTTCTTCTTCTTCTTCGCAATTCTTCTTCTTCTTCTTCGCAATTCTTCTTCTTCTTCTTCTTCTTCTTCTTCTTCTTCTTCTCTTCTTCTTCTTCTTCTTCTTCTTCTTCTTCTTCTTCTTCTTCTTCTTCTCTTCTCTCTTCTTCTTCTTCTTCTTCTTCTTCTTCTTCTTCTTCTTCTCTTCTTCTTCTTCCCTTCTTCTTCCTTCTTCTTCCATTCTTCTTCTTCTTCTTCTTCGCAATTCTTCTTCTTCTTCGCAATTCTTCTTCTTCTTCTTCTTCTTCTTCTTCTTCTTCTTCTTCTTCTTCTTCTTCCTTCTTCTTCTTCTTCGCAATTCTTTCTTCTTCGCAATTCTTCTTCTTCTTCGCAATTCCTTCTTCTTCTTCGCAATTCTTCTTCGCAATTCTTCGCAATTCTTCGCAATTCTTCTTCTTCGCAATTCTTCGCAATTCTTCTTCTTCGCAATTCTTCTTCTTCGCAATTCTTCTTCGTCGCAATTCTTCTTCAAATTCTTCGCAATTCTTCTTCTTCGCAATTCTTCTTCTTCGCAATTCTTCTTCTTCGCATTCTTCTTCAAATTCTTCAAATTCTTCAAATTCTTCTTCTTCTTCAAATTCTTCATTCTTCAAATTCTTCAAATTCTTCAATTCTTCTTCTTCAAATTCTACTTCTTCAAATTCTTCAAATTCTTCTTCTTCAAATTCTTCTTCTTCAAATTCTTCTTCTTCTTCTTCTTCTTCTTCAAATTCTTCTTCAAATTCTTCTTCTTCAAATTCTTTCTTCAAATTCTTCAAATTCTTCTTCTTTATCATCATCGTCATCATCATCATCATCATCATCATCATCATCATCATCATCATCATCATCATCATCATCATCATCATCATCATCATCATCATCATCATCATCATCAACCTCAATGCATCAACAGCATCAACACCACCACAACCACCAACAACAAAACCAACGACAACATTAAAATATGTCAAACTGAACCATTTTAGTTTTGGGAGTTGGAGTGAGGGGTGAATGATGAGGGTCTATATTTTGTTTGGCTTGTGTCGTTTTCATTAAGGGAAATTAAAACACGATCTCCTGTTTTACAAAGAATATTGATCACCATTGCAACACTCCCAACCAACCACAGTGAGCTTGAAGACGGTGTCACATCTTACACAAATGTACAACAATAAAAACAAGTACAACGACGTAGTTTTAATAATGTCTGTGTAGATTTTGAAATGCTATCTGTTGGCCTTTCCGGGAAGACAGGACGGGAGGTGTGGGGCTTCTCTGCTGGATGGTTAGACGTTTAATTATTTCCTGGACGGTTATCTCTCTAAGTCTTTCAAGCTGTCTGGAATTTACCTCCCCCCTCCCCTCCAACCCTTACACCCCTCATCCGTCAGTGTGCAACACTTCTGTATTTTATATCTGTCTGGGGTGTCATCAGGATGTCAGGTGTTCTTATTGTCCTGATCGAGTCGGTGTATCTTATCAGGATGTCGGGTGTTCTTATCTGTCTGTCTGTATCATCAGGATGTCGGGTGTTCTTATCTGTCTGTCTGTATCATCAGGATGTCAGGTGTTCTTATCTGTCTGTCTGTATCATCAGGATGTCAGGTTTCTTATCTGTCTGACTGTATCATCAGGATGTCAGGTGTTTTATCTGTCTGTCTGTATCATCAGGATGTCTGGTGTTTTATCTGTCTGTCTTATCATCAGGTGTCGGTGTTCTTATCTGTCTGTATCATCGGATGTCGGTGTTCTTTCTGTCTGTATCATCAGGATGTCAGGTGTTCTTATCTGTTCTGTATCATCAGGATGTCTGGTGTTCTTATCTGTCTGTATCATCAGGATGTCGGGTGTTCTTATTGTCTGTATCATCAGATGTCGTGTTTTATCTGTCTGTCTGTATCATCAGGATGTCAGGTGTTCTTATCTGTCTGATCATCAGGATGCAGGTGTTTTATCTGTCTGTATCATCAGATGTCGGGTGTTCTTATCTTCTGTCTGTATCATCAGGATCGGGTGTTCTTATCTGTCTGACTGTATCATCAGGATGTCAGGTGTTCTTATCTGTCTGTATCATCAGGATGTCGGGTTCTTATCTGTCTGTATCATCAGGATGTCGTGTTCTTATCTGTCTCTATCATCAGGATGTCAGGTGTTCTTGTCTGTCTGATCATCAGGATGTCAGGTGTTCTTATCGTCTGTATCATCAGGATGTCGGGTGTTCTTATTGTCTGTATCATCAGGATGTCGGTGTTCTTATCTGTCACTGTATCATCAGGATGTCAGGTGTTCTTATCTGTCTGTATCATCAGGATGTCGGGTGTTCTTATCTGTCTGTATCATCAGGATGCGGGTGTTCTTATCTGTCGTGTATCATCAGGATGTCGGGTGTTCTTATCTGTCTGTATCATCAGGATGCGGGTTTTTTTTCTGTCGCTGTATCATCAGGATGTCGGGTGTTCTTATCTGTCTGTATCATCAGATGTCGGTGTTCTTATCTGTCTGTATCATCAGGATGTCAGGTGTTTTTATCTGTCTGCTGTATCATCAGGATGTCAGGTGTTCTTATCTGTCTGTATCATCAGATGTCAGGTGTTTATGTCTGTATCATCAGGATGTCAGGTGTATCTGTTGTCTGTATCATCAGGATGTCGGGTGTTCTTATCTGTCTGTATCATCAGGATGTCGGGTGTTCTTATCTGTCTGTATCATCAGGATGTCGGTGATCTTTCTGTCTGTCTGTATCATCAGGATGTCGGTGTTCTTATCTGTCTGTATCATCAGGATGTCGGTGTTCTTTCTGTCTGTCTGTATCATCAGATGTCGGGTGTTCTTATCTGTCTGTCTGTATCATCAGGATGTCGGGTGTTCTTATTGTCTGTATCATCAGGATGTCAGGTGTTTTCTTCTGTCTGTATCATCAGGATGTCAGGTGTTCTTATCTGTCTGTATCATCAGGATGTCAGGTGTTTATCTGTCTGTATCATCAGGATGTCGGGTGTTTTATCTGTCTGTATCATCAGGATCGGTGTTTTATCTGTCTGCTGTATCATCAGGATGTCGGTGTTCTTTCTGTCTGTATCATCAGGATGTCGGGTTCTTATCTGTCTGTATCATCAGGATGTCGGTGTTCTTATCTGTCTCTATCATCAGGATGTCTGGTGTTCTTTGTCTGTCTGATCATCAGGATGTCGGTGTTCTTATCCTGTCTGTATCATCAGGATGTCGGGTGTTCTTATCTGTCTGCTGTATCATCAGGATGTCAGGTGTTCTTATCTGTCTGTATCATCAGGATGTCGGTGTTCTTATCTGTCTGTATCATCAGGATGTCGGTGTTCTTATCTGTCTGTCTGTATCATCAGGATGTCGGGTGTTCTTATCTGTCTGTATCATCAGGATGTCGGGTTTCTTTCTGTCTGTATCATCAGGATGTCGGTGTTCTTATCTGTCTGTCTGTATCATCAGGATGTCGGGTGTTCTTATCTTCTGTCTGTATCATCAGGATGTCGGGTGTTTATCTTGTCTGTATCATCAGGATGTCAGGTGTTCTTATCTGTCTGTCTGTATCATCAGGATGTCGGTGTTCTTATGTCTGTATCATCAGGATGTCAGGTGTTCTTATCTGTCGTCTGTATCATCAGGATGTCGGTGTTCTTATCTGTCTGTATCATCAGGATGTCTGGTGTTCTTATCTGCGTCTGTATCATCAGGATGTCGGTGTTCTTATCTGTCTGATCATCAGGATGTCGGTGTTCTTATCTGTCTGTCTGTATCATCAGGATGTCGGTGTTCTTATCTGTTGATCATCAGGATGTCGGTGTTCTTATCTGTTCTGTTCATCAGGATGTCGGGTGTTCTTATCTGTCTGTCTGTATCATCAGGATGTCGGGTGTTCTTATCTGTCTGTATCATCAGGATGTCGGTGTTCTTATCTGTCTGTCTGTATCATCAGGATGTCGGTGTTCTTATCTCGTCTGTATCATCAGGATGTCAGGTGTTCTTATCTGTCTGTCTGTATCATCAGGATGTCGGTGTTCTTATCTGTCTGTCTGTATCATCAGGATGTCGGGTGTTCTTATCTGTCTGTCGTATCATCAGGAGTGTCGGTGTTCTTCTGTCTGTTCTCGGATGTCGGGTGTTCTTATCTGTCTGTACCATCAGGATGTCGGGTTTCTTATCTGTCTGTACATCAGGATGTCGGGTGTTCTTATCTGTCTGTACCATCAGGATGTCGGGTGTTCTTATCTGTCTGTACCATCAGGATGTCGGGTGTTCTTATCTGTCTGTACCATCAGGATGTCGGGTGTTCTTATCTGTCTGTGTCATCAGATGTCTGGTGTTCTATCTGTCTGTACCATCAGGATGTCGGGTGTTCTTATCTGTCTGTACCATCAGATGTCGGTGTTCTTAGTCTGTTCTGTACATCAGATGTCGGGTGTTCTTATCTGTCTGTACATCAGGATGTCGGGTGTTCTTATCTGTCTGTATCATCAGGATGTCGGTTTTATCGCTGTCATGGATTCAGTTGTTTCCTACCACAGTGTCTATTATCTGTCTTTCATCAGGATGTCGGTGTTTTTTGTCTGTCTCAGATGTCGTGTTTTTCTTGTCTCTATCATAGGTGTCAGGGTTCTTCTGTCTGTCTGTCTGTCCACTTGTATCATCAGGTATGGGTTTCTGTCTTTTGTCTGTACTTTACATCAGGTGTTTGGGTTCTTTACCAAATGTCTGTCTTGTTTGTCCACTTCTACCATCAAGGTGTGGGTTCTTTCAAATGTCTGTCTGTTTGTCCATCAGATGTGGGTGTTGGTTATCTTTACCAGATGTCTGTCTTGTTTGTCCACTTCTACCATCAGGTGTTGGGGGTTC
>CM060312.1:97647431-97652431 GCA_030674185.1 Monoplex corrugatus | reverse complement strand
TACACTATATCACTTAAGACAGTTACACTATATCACTTAAGACAGTTACACTATATCACTTAAGACAGTTACACTATATCACTTAAGATAGTTACACTATATCACTTAAGACAGTTACACTATGTCACTTAAGATAGTCACACTATATCACTTAAGATAGTTACACTATATATATAACTTAAGACAGTTACACTATATCACTTAAGATAGTTACACTATTCACTTAAGATAGTTACACTATATCACTTAAGATAGTCACACTATATCACTTAAGACAGTTATACTATATATCACTTAAGATAGTCACACTATGTCACTTAAGACAGTTACACTATATCACTTAAGATAGTTACACTATATCACTTAAGATAGTTACACTATATCACTTAGGATAGTTACACTATATCACTTAAGATAGTTACACTATATCACTTAAGATAGTTACACTATATCACTTAATATAGTCAAACTATATCACTTAAGATAGTCACACTATATCACTTAAGATAGTTACACTATATCACTTAAGACAGTTATACTATATATCACTTAAGATAGTCACACTATGTCACTTAAGACAGTTACACTATATCACTTAAGATAGTTACACTATATCACTTAAGATAGTTACACTATATCACTTAGGATAGTTACACTATATCACTTAAGATAGTTACACTATATCACTTAAGATAGTTACACTATATCACTTAATATAGTCAAACTATATCACTTAAGATAGTCACACTATATCACTTAAGATAGTTACACTATATCACTTAAGATAGTTACACTACATCACTTAAGACAGTTACACTACATCACTTAAGATAGTTACACTACATCACTTAAGATAGTTACACTATATCACTTAAGATAGTTACACTATATCACTTAAGATAGTTACACTATATCACTTCAGATAGTTACACTATATCACTTAAGATAGTTACACTATATCACTTAAGATAGTTACACTATATCACTTCAGATAGTTACACTACATCACTTAAGATGATTACACTATATCACTTCAGATAGTTACACTATATCACTTAAGATAATTACACTATATCACTTAAGATAGTTACACTACATCACTTCAGATAGTTACACTATATCACTTAAGATATTTACACTATATCACTTTAGATAGTTACACTATATCACTTAAGATAGTTATACTATATCACTTAATATAGTCACACTATATCACTTAAGCTAGTTACACTATATCACTTCAGATAGTTACACTATATCACTTAAGATAGTTACACTACATCACTTCAGATAGTTACACTATATCACTTAAGATAATTACACTATATCACTTAAGACAGTTACACTATATCACTTAAGATAGTTACACTATATCACTTAAGATAGTTACACTATATCACTTAAGATAGTTACACTGTATCACTTAAGACAGTTACACTATATCACTTAAGATAGTTACACTATATCACTTAAGATAGTCACACTATATCACTTAAGACAGTTATACTATATATCACTTAAGATAGTCACACTATGTCACTTAAGACAGTTACACTATATCACTTAAGATAGTTACACTATATCACTTAAGATAGTTACACTTTATCAACTTTAGATAGTTACACTATATCACTTAAGATAGTTACACTATATCACTTAAGATAGTTACACTATATCACTTAAGATAGTTGCACTATATCACTTAATATAGTCACACTATATCACTTAAGATAGTTACACTACATCACTTAAGATAGTTACACTATATCACTTAAGATATTATTACACTAACATCACTTAAGATAGTTACACTATGTCACTTAAGATAGTTACACTATATCACTTAAGATAGTTACACTATATCACTTAAGATAGTTACACACTACATCACTTAAGATAGTTACACTACATCACTTAAGATAGTTACATTATATCACTTAAGATAGTCACACTATATCACTTAAGATAGTTACACTATATCACTTAAGATAGTCACACTATATCACTTAGAGAACCCAGGTCTGTGAACTGACAATGTTTCTTACCACAGCGTCAGACCACAATACCTACGAGGTGAGTGGCAGGGGGGGGGGGGTTCAGATGGAGGACAGGGATGGTGGTGGATGGTGGGTGGAGTGGAGTAGAATGAAGGCGAAACTTATCTAACCTGCCTGTCTAGTCTGTATCAAAAACAGATGTTGAAAGTTTGAATATGAAACATGATGAATTCTTTCTCAATAATGTGTTGGAGACAATGAAACTGAAGCATTTTGTAGAAACATTGTTTTTCTACCTGCTACATTACACAATTTCTCCACTTATAATGTTCTTCCTTTCGCTGATTGTATTAAAAAAACATGTCTACTTCCCTTTGTATATAAAATGAACCTGATGCACAGCTTGTGTGTCAAACATGTTCAGCTAGCATCAGTATATTCAAAGTACAAGTGTTTACATACTAGTTGTTTTAGCAATTCACCTCTATGTTGTTTTAGCAATTCACCTCTATGTTGTTTTAGCAATTTACATCTATGGCCTACATTAAATGGGCAATCGCATAATGGATTCTGCTCATTTTCAACTTACGTCGTACAAAGCAGACCAGCGTTTTGTACACAATCCCTCTAACGATGTCATTATTTATCATCTGATTCTCAAAGAGAGAGAGAGAGAGAAAGAGAGAGAGAGAGGAGAGAGAGATGAGTTAGAGAGAGAGGGGGGGAGAGGGGAAGGGATGGAAAGAGGGAAAGAGAGAGAGAGAGGGGGGGGGGAGGGCAGAGACACAGAAAGAGAGACAGAGAGAAACAGAAAGAGAGACAGACAGACAGACAGACAGACAAAGACAGAGACAGAGACAGACCGAGACAGCGACACTAGGAAACAGAGAGACAGACAAATTTAGAGACAGAGAAGGTACAGAAACGAGACAGAGGAGATGGACATTGTATGCCATACATAGACATACATAGACATACATATACATACATATACATATATATCGGTCAGGTCGGATAGATGTATCCGCTACTGGTAACCTGGAACCCAGTACTACCTGTCACAGGGTCGAATTGCTGGCGACTAAACCAGCAACCCCACCAGTCCTCTCAGGAGGATGGTGAGGAGGGTGGCTAGAAACCCTGGGGGAAATAAATTAGATCCATCAAAGGGCGCCAGCTCTGGAGAGCTACCCGCGGCCATCTAGCTAAGGGAGTAAACCCTGACAGTAAATCCGGTGTGGGGCCCTTAAGGCGGTTGGATGGCAAACTTTGTCACTTTCCGGCAGCTCCTGCGGCCGCGTTGGCACCAAAGCGTAACAGCTCTGCTGTTCCTTTGGATCTGTCAGCGAGGTGGAGAGGGGGGACAAGTTGCATGGGCAACAGCCTGTCTTCCATATTACACTGCCCAGGCTTACATCCGTCCATTCATCCACAAACACTCTGCACCTACGACCTGGAGAGGACACTCCAGCCTTGCTACTAACACTAGTGTCGGCACAACACGGGAAGCAACAGATACCGGTGATAAGTCATTGCTCAACTGGCGTAGAGCTGACGCCAGGGGTTGCTTTTGATGGTGGGAGAGACCTTCGTGTCTTACTGGACAGCTACCGCCCGCCTAAGCTGGGCAGCCCCCAGCCAGTTAGGTGCTGTCCCGCCACAACCTGCCTTCTTCATTGGGTGCATGAAGATTAGGAGAAAATCTGACAGGCAGATCGTTAATTACCGCACCAAACAAAAAGAAAAATTCAAATTCAAGAAACGGATCAGGAAAAGGATCAGTAGTGAAACTGGGCTGTTGGAATGTCCGAACAATGATGCCTGGGCTCTCCCAAGATCTGCAAGACATCAGCGACGCCAGAAAAACCGCCGTCATAAACAGCGAACTAAAGAGGCTCAATGTGGACATTGCCACTCTGCAGGAAACACGGCTGGCTGACTCAGGAACACTAAAGGAAAGGGGACTACACCTTCTTCTGGCAAGGAAAGAGTTCTGATGCCCCAAGAGAGCACGGAGTAGGCTTTGCAGTAAGGAACAGCCTCCTGAACATGATTGAACCAGGCAGCGGCGGTTCAGAACGACTCTTGACTCTCCGCCTCAACACCACCGAAGGCTATGTCACTCTCATCAGCGTTTATGCCCCAACTCTGTCCGCCTCTCCAGACACCAAAGATGAGTTCTACGAAAATCTTGCATCAACCATAAGGAACATCCCCAGGACAGAACAACTTGTTCTCCTTGGCGACTTCAACGCCAGAGTGGGTGCAGACAATGACTCATGGCCCTTCTGCCTCGGTTCCTTTGGAGTGGGGAAAATGATTGAGAATGGACAGCGATTGCTTGAGCTTTGCGCCTGCCATGAACTGTGCATCGCCAACTCCTTCTTCAAGACGAAGCCTCAGCACAAAGTCTCCTGGAGGTATCCCCGCTCAAAACATTGGCACCAACTGGATTTGATCCTAGTAAGATGTGCCGCTATCAAAAACGTTCTCCGCACTCGCTCTTATCACAGCGCAGACTGCGACACAGACCACTCTCTGGTATGTTGCAAGATCAGGCTACAACCAAAGAAGTTCCATTGCTCAAAGAAACAAGGGAACCCTCGCATTGACGTCAGCAAGATGTCTCAGCCAGATCTTGTAGAACAGTTCGCAGAGGCCTTTCAGAGAGAATACGATGCATTGCAGCCCAGAGACTCTGCCACTGAGAGATGGGAAACGCTACGAGACACCATGCACCGCATTGCTATGGCCACCTTTGGGAAGAAAACTGTGAAGTGCCACGACTGGTTTGAGGCCAAATCATCAGAGATGACTCCCACTGTTGAGACCAAGCGTGCCGCACTCACCAAGTATAAGCGGTCACCCAGTGAGAAGAACCTGCAAATCCTCAGGGCTGCCAGAAGTAAGATTCAGCTTAACGCCAGGCGCTGCGCAAACGAGTACTGGACAGAGCTCAGCGAAGAGATACAGAGTGCTGCTGAAAGAGGCAACATCCGAGGA
>CM060312.1:97637431-97642431 GCA_030674185.1 Monoplex corrugatus | reverse complement strand
TCTATCTCTGTCTGTCTATCTCTTTCTCTCTTTCTCTTTCTATCTGTCTCTCTGTCTCTGTCTCTGTCCTGTCTCTGTCTGTCCGTCTGTCTCTATCTCTGTCTCTCTGTCTCTGTCTCTCTGTCTCTCTCTGTTTCTCTCTGTCTCTCTGTCTCTGTCTCTGTCTGTCTGTCTCTCCCTCTCTCTCTCAGCAGATAACCTTTACAGTCGGAGAGCGATATCTCATTGTCGTTGTCATTGAGTCTACTCATATGATCAGTCACACTCCATCAAACTTTTCTTCTGTATGTTTTTGTAATCTCTCTATATATATATTTAAAAGATTACTTCTATTTCATTTGTTTAGCATCAGATATTGTAGTTCATTGTATGTCTTTATTACATGTTACGTGTGTTGTGAAGCAAGGACCAGCTGTAAGACAGATCCACTGGGATCTAATGCCACTGTCCTTGAGTAATAGCATGTTTTGAAGTATAACCTTTCTCTCTCTGTCTTCTCTGTGTCTTTCTCTATGTCTTCCTCTGTGTCCTCTGTCTCCCTTTCTCTCTGTGTGTTCCTCTCTGTCTTCTTCTGTCTCTGTCTCTCTTTCTCTCTGTGTCTCTCTTCTGTGTCTCTGTCCTCTTTCTCTGTGGTGTGTGTCTCTCTCTGTCTCTCTCTGTCTCTGTCTCTCTTTCTCTCTGTGTCTCTCTCTGTGTCTCTGTGTCTCTTTCTCTCTCTCTGTGTCTCTCTCTGTCTCTCTCTGTCTCTGTCTCTCTTTCTCTCCTGTTCTCTCTCTCTCTGTGTCTCTGTCTTCTTTCTCTGTGTTGTGTGTCTTCTCTGTCTCTCTCTGTCTCTCTTTCTCTCTGTGTCTCTCTCTCTGTCTCTCTGTCTCTCTTTCTCTCTGTGTCCTCTCTCTCTGTCTCTCTGTCTCTCTTCTCTGTGTGTGTGTCTCTCTCTGTCTCTCTCTGTCTCTGTCTCTCTTTCTCTCTGTGTCTCTCTCTCTGTCTCTGTCTCTGTCTCTCTTTCTCTCTGTGTCTCTCTCTCTGTCTCTCTGTCGCTCTCTTTCTTGCTGTGTTGTGTCCTCTCTCTGTCTCTCTCTGTCTCTGTCTCTTTTTCTCTCTGTGTCTCTCTCTCTGTCTCTGTCTTCTTTCTCTCGTGTCTTCTCTCTGTCTCTCTGTCTCTCTTTCTCTGTGTGTGTGTCTCTCTCTGTCTCTCTGTTCTCTGTCTCTATTTCTCTCTGTGTCTCTCTCTCTGTCTCTGTCTCTCTTTCTCTCTGTGTCTCTCTCTCTGTCTCTCTGTCTCTCTTTCTCTGTGTGTGTGTCTCTCTCTGTCTCTCTCTGTCTCTGTCTCTCTTTCTCTCTGTGTCTCTCTCTCTGTCTCTGTCTCTCTTTCTCTCTGTGTCTCTCTCTCTGTGTCTCTGTCTCTCTTCTCTGTGTGTGTGTCTCCTCTGTCTCTCTCTGTCTCTGTCTCTCTTCTCTCTGTGTCTCTCTCTCTCATTCTCTGTGTGTGTGTGTCTCTTTCTCTTCTCTCTCTCTCTGTATCTCTCCCCATATGTCTGTCTCTGTCTTCTTTCTCTCTGTGTGTCTCTCTCTCTGTCTCTGTCTCTCTTTCTCTCTGTGTGTGTCTTTCTCTTCTCTCTCTCTCTGTCTCTCTCCCAATCTGTCTGTCTCTGTCTGTCTTGTCTCTGTCTGTCTGTCTCTCACTCTCTCTCTTTCTCTACCACTCTGTCTGTCTGTTTCTCTTTCTCTACCCCTCTGCCTGTCTGTCTGTCTATCTGCCTGCCTGTCTGTCTGTCTGTCTGTCTCTCTCTTCTCTCTCTCTCTCTCTCTCTCTCTCTCTCTCTCTCTGTGGTATGGTGTGGTGGTATCGGGTTGCACGTGCGCGTCTGTGTGTAATGTGGGATCCAACCGTTCTGGGACTCTTGACTTTTCCACCAATCTGTGCCAGCAAGTTATCAGCACAGAGCACACATGGTAACATCATCACAGTCACAGTAAACGTCACCATCAAACATGGACAGCCACACTTCTCTCTCTCTGTCCTGGCTTTGGCTTGAAATGAACTTTAGCCAATCAGATAAGTGTCAACACCACAGCGCCTGTCTGGATTTGGATTCACTGAAAATTGACTGGGTCAAACATGTAGGAAATGTCTTTGAGCCCACATTTCGTGTAATGAAAGCTGCCTGGGTGGAGAAAACCTTGGGCTTGAGGAAGGGAACGGGGGGGGGGGGGTGTCAAATTTCATCCAGTGTCTGTGACTGCTTGTGTGATTTCACTGATCTATCAGAAATCCATTATAATGAAACGTAATATCATGAACACGCTGTAGACATCTGCAGTACAATTATTCTCCAGTTAGTTCTTTAATAATGAAATTCAGTCAACCAGAAAACGGTTTTCTAAACCACAACTTGTGTCTTCGTAGTTATGAACCAACAGTGAACATCAATCAAAGATAAATATTCAGGATTTAAAGTAGTTCATTTAATCCAGGCTCTTGGGGTAGGTAAGATGTAAAGTTTCAGTTTATCATCGTCTGTGATTTTCAAGACAGTCTGTGTAGGATACAGTTACAACTCTATGAGAAGTTCCAGATGATAAAACATACGAGTAATGAATACAGCAAACTTCAGCATCACAGCCTTTGTCTTCATATCAGTTGGCAGAAAAAAATCGACTCAGTCTCAAGAGAACATCAAACAGCATAGTTTCTGACTCAGGTGTTAAACGGAAATGAACAGCAATGAGATGTGGGCTGAGTGCATATGGAATTTGCCAGGTTTGATGTATTGTTTCAAAGAATTTCTAAAATCCAAACTGGATCTGATCATCGTCGGAATGCTTTCGTCAAGGTGGGTCAAGCTAGTGGGCCAGATGTTTGTCGACCTTACACTTTGTACGAAGGTGAGTCAAAAAGTAATGCCTTTTTCTTTTGTACAGGAACAGTTACCGACACAGGAACATGTATCATACATCAAAATGAAGCTGGTCCTCTGGGGATCACATCCCTACTTCTCAACATAGTCACCGTTTCTCTCAATAGCAATATTCCACCTTCGAATGATGGCATGTATCCCTGCCTCGTAAAATTCTGTTGACTGTGCTAGGAGCCACGTCTTCACTGCAGTTTTCACTTCCTCGTCAATGGCATAATGTTTGCCTCTCAAACCCTCTTTCATGGGGCCGAAGAGATGATAGTCTGAAGGTGCTAAGTCTGGTGAGTATGGAGATTGCGGATTAGTTTTCCACCCGAATGAGGCGATTATCTCCCTTGTCCTGACGCTTGTGTGTGGTCGAGCATTGACATGCAGAAGGAGGACATCATCGATTTGCAAGTTGGGTCTCACTCGTCGGATTCTTGCTTTGAGCCTCGTCAGAGTCTTAATGTATGCCTCAGAGTTTATTGTTTCTCCTCTTGGCAAGAAATCAACCAGAATGACACCTTGAGCATCCCAAAAGACAGTCGCCATGATTTTTCCAGCTGACTTTTCCGTCTTGAACTTTTTCGGTTTTGGTGACGTAGGGTGCGCCATTCCATTGACTGCCTCTTTGATTCTGGTTCATAATGATGAATCCATGTTTCATCACCGGTAACGAGCCTTCCAAAGGTGTTGTCTCTTTGACTTTGTTCAAGAAGTTCAGTGCAGGTGTTGACCCTGTCAGTCTTGCGTTCGGTAGTCAGCTCTCTCGGTACCAAATGGGCACACACTTTTGAAAACCCAAGTGATTCAACAATGTTATAAGCACTTCCGTGGCTCACTTCAAGGTTTTCTGCCAACTCCTCAAGAGTTATGCGCCTGTCTTCTCTAATCAGAGCATCTGCTTTTGCTTTATTGGCAGGATTCACAGAAGTGGACGGCCGGCCAGAACGGGATTTATCGGCTACGCTCCCAGTTCCCACCTTTTCATCATTCAGACGACAGACCCACCTGCGAACATTGCTATAATCTAAAGTATTCTCCTTATACACATTCTGTAATCGTCTGTGAATGTTCACAGGGGTTTCCCCCTCAGCAACAAAGAATTCAATCACTGCTCTTTGTTTTTGATGCAGCTCTAAGGGGGCAGCCATTTTGAATTTTCCTCACGAATCTATGAACCAGAAATATACCAAACAAAATATTTCAGTCCGTAACTGTTATACTCATTTGTAACTGAGCAACATTTCAGGTAATTTTATTAAAAACTTCGTCTGATATAAATAAACAGACATTACTTTTTGACTCACCCTCGTACATTTTCTCTTTGAGGGAATGGCCAAACTGTAGTAAGTTCACAAATGGCCAAACTGTAGTAAGTTCACAAATGGCCAAACTGTAGTAAGTTCACAAATGGCCAAACTGTAGTAAGTTCACAAATGGCCAAACTGTAGTAAGTTTACAATCATAAAGCTTACAGTAAGGAATACAATACATTTCACCATCAATGATTCTGTTCTTTTTTGGATTGGCAGAGAAACGAAATCAAATCAATAATAAAAAGGATTTAAACACCAGAGCTTTTCTGATCAATGAAATCAAACCAACCATAAAATGTCTTTCAGAAAACTAGAGCTTCGTATTTGCTTGGTAGATGATAGAATACGATCCAATAAGGACATGGCATTTAGTTTAACACAACCAGTTCTACATGGCATTCAGTGTAACACAACCAGTTCTATATGGCATTTAGTTTAACACAACCAGTTCTACATGGCACTCAGTATAACACAACCAGTTCTATATGGCATTCAGTGTAACACAACCAGTTCTATATGGCATTCAGTTTAACACAACCAGTTCTATATGGCACTCAGTATAACACAACCAGTTCTACATGGCATTCAGTATAACACAACCAGTTCTATATGGCATTCAGTGTAACACAACCAGTTCTATATGGCATTCAGTTTAACACAACCAGTTCTATATGGCATTCAGTATAACACAACCAGTTCTATATGGCATTCAGTTTAACACAACCAGTTCTATATGGCATTCAGTGTAACACAACCAGTTCTATATGGCATTCAGTGTAAC
>CM060312.1:97599931-97609931 GCA_030674185.1 Monoplex corrugatus | reverse complement strand
ACAGACAGACAGACAGACAGACAGAGAGAGACAGAGACAGAGACAGACAGACAGACAGAGAGAACTCACACTGAACCCAATTCACAGAAGTTTTCATGGGCTGAACACAATACATAAAACCGCGAAGAAAACGAGAAATCCTCCACAAATTCAGTGAGCCACAGTCACAGAATCATTGATGACCCCTTCCCACAACAATCAAAGTACCTAATGCTGGTCCCTTAACACAGAATCATTGATGACCCCTTCCCACAACAATCAAAGTACCTAATGCTGGTCCCTTAACACAGAATCATTGATGACCCCTTCCCACAACAATCAAAGTACCTAATGCTGGTCCCTTAACACAGAATCATTGATGACCCCTTCCCACAACAATCAAAGTACCTAATGCTGGTCCCTTAACACAGAATCATTGATGACCCCTTCCCACAACAATCAAAGTACCTAATGCTGGTCCCTTAACACAGAATCATTGATGACCCCTTCCCACAACAATCAAAGTACCTAATGCTGGTCCCTTAACACAGAATCATTGATGACCCCTTCCCACAACAATCAAAGTACCTAATGCTGGTCCCTTAACACAGAATCATTGATGACCCCTTCCCACAACAATCAAAGTACCTAATGCTGGTCCCTTAACACAGAATCATTGATGACCCCTTCCCACAACAATCAAAGTACCTAATGCTGGTCCCTTAACACAGAATCATTGATGACCCCTTCCCACAACAATCAAAGTACCTAATGCTGGTCCCTTAACACAGAATCATTGATGACCCCTTCCCACAACAATCAAAGTACCTAATGCTGGTCCCTTAACACAGAATCATTGATGACCCCTTCCCACAACAATCAAAGTACCTAATGCTGGTCCCTTAACACAGAATCATTGATGACCCCTTCCCACAACAATCAAAGTACCTAATGCTGGTCCCTTAACACAAAACTGCTGCCTGGCCAGAAAAAAAGTCCAGCTTCTTACTTTCTGATTGCAGCGTCGCAGACGACGTCCTTAGGAGTGAAAGAATCAAGGGAGAGAAGAATGGGTGGCAATTGTCTCCCTTTGTAGTGAAACAGGGCCATCCTTTCTGTGGTGGGGTCGTAAGCTTGGCTATTTTCTTGTTGTCGTCTTCAGCAATACGACATTTGGGTTTTTCTTTTACTGGTTGGTGACTTTAAAGAAGTACTTTCTTTCCTGATTTCCTAACAAGGCAGAACGCAAACAAAAACAAAAACGAAAGAAAAGAAGAAAGCCAAAATTAGAATTATTTTTTTTCTGTTTTGGGGTGATGTTAGATGGTTTGTTGCTTTGGCTGGGTTTGGTGAGTTGGTTGGTTGATAGGTTGATGGGTTGGTTGATGGATTCTTGGGTTGGTTGGAAAGATGATTGCTTGGTTGGCTGATTGGTGGCTTGATGCATCAGTGACTTGATTATTTTGGTTGGTTGGTTGGTTGGTTACTTGGTTGCTTGGTTGGTTGGTTGGTTGCTTGGTTGGCTACTTGGTTGGTTGGTTGGTTGGTTGGTTACTTGGTTGGTTGGTTGGTTGCTTGGTTGGTTGCTTGCTTGCTTGCTTGCTTGCTTGCTTGGTTGGTTGGTTGGTTGGTTACTTGGTTACTTGGTTGGTTGGTTGGTTGGTTGGTTACTTGGTTGGTTGGTTGGTTGGTTGGTTGGTTGGTTGGTTGGTTACTTGGTTGGATGGTTGGTTGGTTGCTTAGTTGCTTGGTTGGTTACTTGGTTGGTTGGTTGGTTGGTTGGTTGGTTGGTTGGTTGCTAGCTTGCTTGCTTGCTTTATTGATTGACTGATGGATGGATGAATGGATGGATGGATGGATGGATGGGTGGATGGATAGGTGGATGGCAGTGCAGATGGTTAGGAAGCTGTTTATTCATTTTGTTAACTTAATTTGATGGGTTGATTGATTTAGTTTGTCCATGAGAGACAGACAGTCCGACAGACAGAGACATACAGACAGACAGACAGAGACACACAGACAGACGGGACAGACAGAGACATACAGACAGACAGACAGACAGAGACATACAGACAGACAGATAGACAGACAGAGACATACAGACAGACAGACAGACAGACAGACATACAGACAAACAGACAGACAGTCCGACAGACAGAGACATACAGACAGACAGACAGAGACATACAGACAGACAGAGACAGACAGACAGACAGAGAGAGACATACAGACAGAAGATAGACAGACAGTCCGACAGACAGAGACATACAGACAGACAGACAGACAGACATACAGGCAGACAGAGACATACAGACAGACAGACAGACAGAGACATACAGACAGACAGATAGACAGAGACATACAGATAGACAGATAGACAGACAGGCAGACAGACAGTCCCACAGACACAGAGGGTTTCTGAGTTGTTGTTTATGAAACAAAAAAGAGGAATATAAGCATAAAGATGGAAGTAGAGAGAAAAATATTTCACGCACTGAAGACATAAAGAGAGACAGCGAAACAAAGTGTTTGGTAATTGCAGGGAGACAGCACACTGAAGTCACAGGCGGACAAATAGAGAAATCTTTTCTTGCTTGAAGACAGAACTGAGGCACACAGATGATATAGATTTCCTTTGCAAATCAGGCACAGACAGACACAGAGAGAGAGAAAGACAGACAGACAGACAGAGACAGCGACAGAGACAGACAGACAGACAAAGACAGCGACAGAGAGAGACAGACAGACAGAGACAAGGACAGCGACAGAGACAGACAGACAGACAGAAACAGCGACAGAGACAGACAGACAGACAGAGACAGCGACAGAGAGAGACAGACAGACAGAGACAGTGACAGAGACAGACAGACAGACAGAGACAGCGACAGAGAGAGACAGACAGACAGAGACAAGGACAGAGACAAACAGACAGACAGACACAACCCTTTATGGACTTCATTCACAGATACAACTGTTCATGAGCTGAAAAGAAGATGTCAAAGCAGAAAGGAAAAAAGAACCCATCGCTGACTCAGTCTACCACCGACAAAAACCACTACCACTACCGGCCCCTTCTAACAACAATCACGACACTAAACTTTGCCCCTGAACTAAACAGCTGCCTCACCACTTTTCTTTTTCTCACCTTCTGATCGCGGTGTCGTAAACGGCCATCTTTGCAGAAAGAGTTCAAGGGAGAGAAGGCTTCGTGCCAATTGTCTCCCTTTGTGTTAAAAACCCAGACCACCATTGTAGTGACGGGGTCTTCAAGCTCCGCTATTTTCTTGTTGCTGTGTCTTCAATGAAGCTGACTTTTTCCTTTACCTTTTCCTTCTTAAGGGTTCAACAAAGTGCAGAGTGGCGGAATGGTTCTGACATTCACCTGCCAGTAACTTAAACTCCACGTTCCGGGTTTTGTGTCCTGTTGAGGCCTCAACGTTTCTCCTCAGTTTGACTGAAAATTGAACTGAATGTCTAGTCCTTGGGAAGAGGACGTAGAACGAGTTGGACCCATGGACCATCCAGCCTGCGCACGCTAAAGATTACACAGTAGTTCAAAACAGAAGAGCAGGGCATTGGCCCGGCTGACCTGGTACAAAACATAGGAGAGATAGGTTCACTTCTCAGGTCCCTCCCCTTGAAGTCCAATCAGCCTTCTTGCCTTTCACAAGTCTTGCTTGACAAACCAGGCGTGGCGCTGCACTACGGCGACGCGCTCCCACTGGTGAGAACAGTCCAAGTTTCACAAGATGAATCCAGCCTGACCAAAAAGTGAATGTGAACATGAATTGAAAGAAATGTCTTTCCTGATTTGATCATTATGTGGGAAAGATGACCACGCCATGTTGACAACTGGTTTTGTTTGGGGGAAACATCAGAAAATATTTGTTTATTTTCTGTTTGACCAGGTTTGGTTAGTATAAATATATGTCAGGTTAGATAATTACTTTGTTTGACTGTTTGACCAGGTTTGGTTAGATAAATGTATGTCAGGTAGATGGTTACTTGTTTGACAGGTTTGGTTAGATAAATGTATGTCAGGTAGATGATTACTTGTTTGACAGGTTTGGTTAGATAAATATGTTATGTGTACAGTGGTAGATATGGTATTACTTGTTTGACCAGGTTTGGTTAGATAAATATATGTCAGGTAGATGGTTACTTGTTTGACCAGGTTTGGTTAGATAAATATGTCAGGTAGATGGATTACTGTTGTTTGACCAGGTTTGGTTAGATAAATTATGTCAGGTAGATGATTATTCGTTTGACCAGGTTTGGTTAGATAAATATATGTCAGGTAGATGGTTACTTGTTTGACCAGGTTTGGTTAGATAAATATATGTTAGGTAAATGGTTACTTGTTTGACAGATTTGGTTAGATAAAGTATGTTAGGTAAATGTTATTGTTCAGTGTAGTAAATGGTTAGTTGTTTTTTTGACCAGATTTGGTTAGATAAATGTATGTTAGGTAAATGGTTACTTGTTTGACCAGATTTGGTTAGATAATGTATGTTAGGTAAATGGTTACTTGTTTGACCAGATTTGGTTAGATAAATTATGTTAGGTAAATGGTTACTTGTTTGACCAGATTTGGTTAGTTATTTAGAATGTAGTTTACAGATGGTTAGAGGTAAATGGTTACTTGTTTGACCAGATTTGGTTAGATAAATATATGTTAGGTAAATGGTTACTTGTTTGACCAGATTTGGTTAGATAAATATATGTTAGGTAAATGGTTACTTGTTTGATTTCAATCAGTTTTATTTGTGCATGTGTGCATGTCCAAGAGAGATCAAGAAACTTTTGAGCACGTAGTCGCAACAAGAAAGTTAGAGGGGAAAAGAGCACGAGATAGACCCAGGCAGAAAAATGTTAGTTTTGCAGAGTGGATGAGGACAGAAAGAGTAGGAGGTATATTTGCAGCAACAAAAGATAGATTCGTGTGGAGGGCCATGGTCGTCTAAGCATATGATGATGATGACGATGTCTACATATTTATGAGAGACAGACAGACTAAGTGAAACTTTTCAGAGTCGCCATTAAGATTATTTTGACAATGGTTCAATTGGGTTTTGTTCATTTTGACCAGATGGATATTTTAGAGCAACTGGGGATATTATTTAAGATTATTTGAGCCATGTATCAGCCATTGATATATTTGCAATATTTGGATATTTGTATACTTTTTTATTTAGATTTGTCAAATAACAATTCGCTTTAAGCCCTTCATCTGTGGTTAATCTTCGTTCATTTGAAGAATATTTTTTCATATATCAGTTCCGTTCCTTTTCTTTCTTTTTTTTGTTTGTTTGTTTGTTATTTGGGTTATTTGGACAGTGTTAGACTAGAGGTTATTTGAATAATTGACTTGTTTTGTTGGTTGTTTGGATACTGTTATCTTTGGGTCATTTTCACAGTTTCATGTGGTCTGTATGTGCATAGTTTTATTTAAACAATTCATTTCAGTCCATCTGACTATTGTTTATTGATTGAGTCATTCAAACATCATAGTTTTAACTAAGTCCTTTGAGTAATGTTATTAATAAAGTTGTTTTGGTACTGTTTTATAAATCGAATTATTTGGGTACTATTTTATCAATTGGATTATTTTGTACAGTTTCATTTATCAGGTCTTCAAACTTTAGTCAATGTTTTAAATTTCCCAGGCTATTTACACACTGTTTCATTCATCAGCCAAGTGGACATTACTTTGTCATTTCAGTCAGAATGAAATGTTTTGATTGGTCAGGCCTTTTAAAGCTGTTTTATTGATTCAGTCATTTAAACACTGTTTTATTGCTTTGGCAATTTAACAGTTGTTTTAATAAATTGGATATTTGGGCGTCGGTCAGTTAGGCCATTTGGGGCACTATTTGGTACATAGCGTATATGGGCACTGCTTTATTGTTTGGATCATTTGGGCATTATTTCAGTGAATTAGATATTTGGACATCGATCAATTACGCATTTTGGACACTGTTTTGGTAATTAGGATATTTGGGCAATGTTTTATTATTTATTTTAATGTCATTTGTGCATTGTGTTATTAAATTGGATATTTGGGCGTCGATGAATTAGGCCATTTTGGGGCAATGTTTTGGTGATTAGGAAACTGGGCACTGTTTGATTCATCATCATCATCAGGTGCCCTGCCGCATGGCGTTGGCGACCATGGACTTCCAACCATCTCTATCTCTCGTTGCCCCTAGCATCTCTTCCACCCTTCTTACCCCCAGCCACTCTGCAAGTCCGTCCAGCATTCTCTCCCTGGGTCTACCTGGTGCTCTCTTTCCCTCCAGCTTTCCCGTTGTGACCAGGTGCTCCAAATCCCCCTTCCTCATAAAATGGTCTGTAAATGTTGCCTGTCTTTTCCTAATCTTCCTTATGAGTGATCTACTTGTGTCTGCCTCCATCAAGACTGTCTCGTTTGTTTTCTTTGCTGTCCATGGAACTCTCAACATTCTTCTGAGAAACCACATCTCGGCTGCCTCAATCTTGCTCTGTCTTTGCTTGCTGACTGTCCAAGCCTCGCATCCGTACAACAGTATTGGTTCTATTTAACTGTTTGATTAGTTAAGTCATTTAGACACTGTTCTGGTGATATAGGACTAGTTGATCTGGGCAGTTGTTTTTTCTTAAATCAACTTATTTGAGTACGAGGTGCTTACGGTGCTTTTTCATTGATTAGGCCCTGTACACGCTGCTGAAATACAATATTTGAACTTTATTTTCTTTATATCATTGTTGTATTTCCGTCCCTATTATTGTTGATTTGACCTTTTGGTGTTAACCATTTTGTAGTCGTTTTAAATTGCAGAACAAATGTCACAGACAGATGTTTTAAGAAAGTTTCATTGTTTTCTTTTCTATTGTTTAGGCAAAGACAGACAAATCTATGTACACATGCACAGAGCGGGAGGTGGAAAAAGAAAGACAGAGAGCATGGCAGCCAAGCATCCAGCTAACTACATGTAGATAAACGCAGAGACACGGAGAGAAAGGGGGGAGAGAGACAGAGACAGAAATTGGGAGACTTTAAATGTAACACTTCCTGGTTTTGTCCCCTGTTTCGTCTTTGTTGGCCTGTATACAGTACAGGGAAATTTATGAGCAATGTATGTACATAACATGAATAAGCAGTGACACTAAACAGAGACAGGCAGACAGACAGACAGACAGACAGACAGACAGAGAATAAGAGAGACAGAAAGAGAGAGAGGGAGGGAGAGAGAGAAAAAGAGAGGGAAAGAGAGAGTTAAAGAGAGAGAGAGGGGGAAGAGCGAGAGAGAGAGAGAGAACTAGATAGTTAAGTTGTAGTGAAAACAAAATCAGGAACATAAAAGTACAAATGAACAAATCTAGAGAGAAAAAAACGAAGTGGAGAAATTATGCTGTAATCACAAGAAGAAAACTCTGTCAGAACTGTTTTAGTTTCGTATTTTCAATTAGGTTCATTTAACTTTTACACCGAAAATATCATGAGAAACCTAGAAGACCCTGGATTAAAGGTTGGAAGGAAAAATGATAAACAACATTCGATACGCAGATGACACCGTGCTAATTACAGAAAATGAAAGGGACCTACAAAACCTTGTGAATATACTAGAAATAGAAAGCAAAGGTAAGCGGTTGGAACTAAACAGCAGGAAGACTGAAGTCATGGTGATCAGTAAAAAACATGAAATCCCCTTCTGCAAAATAACAGCAAATGGCACAACCTTGACACAGGTTAATAAGTTCAAATACCTGGGAACGGTCATTTCAACAGACGGCAGATGCACATCAGAAATAGCCGGCAGAATCGGCCAAGCCAAAACAGCATTCAAGAAGATGACAAGCATTCTTACCAACATCACTGACAGGCTCTGTGAACACACTACCAGAACATCACTGCCAGGCTTAGAGGGAGCGCATATGGGTCTGTTCAGCGTGATCAAACCTTAAAAAAATTAAATTCAAGTTCTTTTCAGTTCAGATGTGTTCTGTTTAATTGATCAAGACTTTTGGGCATTCCTTTTGAGGAAGTTCGCGATTTTTTTCTCGGGTGCCTGTATGCATGTTGTTTTCTCTTCACACTGTGCAGTCAGTCTGTTGCTGCACACTCTGCATATTCCCTTTTCGGTAGGTGTATATGCTGGACGTTTTTGTGTGTTACGAAATACTGGCATGACTTACAAGAGCTTTAACATGCGTAATTCATATTCTGCGTGTATATATACAGTAAGGGGATTTAGGCACTTCACTCTCTCCACACATGTTGACCTGGGAAATGAGTCAAACTGTCCACCCTGCACCTGTTGGTGTGAAGTATCCAGGTGGGAAATGAGTCAAACTGTCCACCCTATACCTGTTGGTGTTAAGTATCCAGGTGGCAAATGAGTCAAACTGTCCACCCTGCACCTGTTGGTGTGAAGTATCCAGGTGGCAAATGAGTCAAACTGTCCACCCTATACCTGTTGGTGTGAAGTATCCAGGTGGGAAATCAGTCAAACTGTCCACCTTATACCTGTTGGTGTGAAGTATCCAGGTGGGAAATCAGTCAAACTGTCCACCCTATACCTGTTGGTGTGAAGTATCCAGGTGGGAAATCAGTCAAACTGTCGACCCTGTACCTGTTGGTGTGAAGTATCCAGGTGGGAAATCAGTCAAACTGTCCACCCTGTACCTGTTGGTGTGAAGTATCCAGGTGGGAAATCAGTCAAACTGTCGACCCTGTACCTGTTGGTGTGAAGTATCCAGGTGGGAAATCAGTCAAACTGTCCATCTGTACCTGTTGGTGTGAAGTATCCAGGTGGGAAATCAGTCAAACTGTCCACCCTGTACCTGTTGGTGTGAAGTATCCAGGTGGGAAATCAGTCAAACTGTCCACACTATACCTGTTGGTGTGAAGTATCCAGGTGGGAAATCAGTCAAACTGTCCACCTGTACCTGTTGGTGTGAAGTATCCAGGTGGGAAATCAGTCAAACTGTCCACACTATACCTGTTGGTGTGAAGTATTCAGGTGGGAAATCAGTCAAACTGTCCACCCTATACCTGTTGGTGTGAAGTATTCAGGTGGGAAATCAGTCAAACTGTCCACCCTATACCTGTTGGTGTGAAGTGTCCGGGTGGGATTGACCCCCAGACCTTCCCATTGGGTGTCTGGTGTCTTACCCGGTTGACTGCTGCGTCCGTCTTTTGGGCACTGTTTTATTGTTCAGATCTTTTGGGCACTGTTTTATTGTTCAGTCTTTTGGGCACTGTTTTATTGTTCAGATCTTTTGGGCACTGTTTTATTGTTCAGATCTTTTGGGCACTGTTTTATTGTTCAGTCTTTTGGGCACTGTTTTATTGTTCAGTCTTTTGGGCACTGTTTTTTTTGGGGGCACTGTTTTTGGGGGGCACTGTTTTATTGTTCAGCCTTTTGGGCGCTGTTTTATTGTTCAGTCTTTTGGGCACTGTTTTTTTTGGGGGGCACTGTTTTTTGGGGGCACTGTTTTATTGTTCAGCCTTTTGGGCACTGTTTTTTTTGGGGGGCACTGTTTTTTGGGGGCACTGTTTTATTGTTCAGCCTTTTGGGCACTGTTTTATTGTTCAGCCTTTTGGGCACTGTTTTATTGTTCAGTCTTTTGTGCACTGTTTTATTGTTCAGTCTTTTAGGCACTGTTTTATTGTTCAGTCTTTTGTGCACTGTTTTATTGTTCAGTCTTTTGGGCACTGTTTTATTGTTCAGTCTTTTGGGCACTGTTTTATTGTTCAGTCTTTTGGGCACTGTTTTACTGATGAGGCCTTTTGGGCACTGTTTTACTGATGAGGCCTTTTGGGCACTGTTTTACTGATGAGGCCTTTTGGGCACTGTTTTATTAATCAGGCCATTTGGGCACTGTTTTGCTGGAATGTTTCAGCAGCAGTGCGTTTGGATAATTGTGTTCATGTCTGTCTGCTTTGGTCGTCTGACCTTTGGAGTGTTTGGGATTTAACCTTTTGTCAGTCGTTTTAATCGTCAGGAACCGTTGTAAGTGAACCCTGACGTCTTCATGG
>CM060312.1:97589931-97592431 GCA_030674185.1 Monoplex corrugatus | reverse complement strand
TTGGTTTGGCTTGGCTTGGCTTGGCTTGGCTTGGCTTGGCTTGGCTTGACTTGGCTTGGCTTAACTTGAACTTGACTTGACTGACCTGACTTGGCTTGACTTGACTTGACTTGACCTGACTTCGCTTGACTTGACTTGACTTGACTTGACTTGGCTTGGCTTGACGTGACTTGACTTGACTTGACTTGACTAGGCTTGACGTGACTTGACTTGACTTGACTTGGCTTGACGTGACTTGACTTGGCTTGACGTGACTTGGCTTGGCTTGACGTGACTTGACTTGGTTTGGCTTGACTTAACTTGACTTGACTTTACTTGACCTGACTTGGCTTGACTTGACTTGACTTGACTTGGCTTGACGTGACTTGACTTTGACTTGACGTGACTTGGCTTGACGTGACTTGACTTGACTTGAATGCTTGACTGTTGACTGGCTTGACGTGACTTGGCTTGGCTTGACGTGGACTTGGCTTTGGCTTGACGTGACTTGACTGACTTGACTTGACTTGACTTGACTTGACTTGACTTGACTTGACTTGACTGATTGACTTGACTTGACTTGGCTTGACTTGCTTGACTGACTTGACTTGACTTGACTTTGACTTTGGCTTGACTGACTTGATTGACTTGGCTTGGCTTGGCTTGACTTGGCTTGACTGACTTGGCTTGGCTTGACTTGTGGCTTGCTTGGTTTGCTTGGCTTGCTGGCTTGACTTGGCTTGGCTTGCTTGCTTGACTTGACTTGACTTGACTGACTTGGCTTGGCTTGGCTTTGGCTTGGTTTGACTTGACTTGCTTGTTGCTTGGCTTGGCTTGCTTGCTTGGCTGTTGGCTTTGCGTGCTTGACTTGGCTTGGTTTGTTGACTTGGTTGGCTGAGCTGCTTGACTTGGCTTTGCTTGCTTGTTGGCTTGCTTGTTTGGCTTGGCTTGACTTGACTTGGTTTGGACTTGGCATTGCTTGGCTTGTTTGGTTTGGCTTGGTTTGGCTTGACTTGGCTTGGCTTGGCTTGGCTTGGCTTGCTTGACTTGACTTGGCTTGACTTAACTTGACTTGACTTGACTTGACCTGACTTGGCTTGACTTGACTTGACTTGACTTGACCTGACTTGCGCTTGACTTGACTTGACTTGACTTGACTTGGCTTGGCTTGACGTGACTTGACTTGACTTGACTTGACTGGCTTGACGTGACTTGACTTGACTTGACTTGGCTTGACGTGACTTGACTTGGCTTGACGTGACTTGCTTGGCTTGACGTGACTTGACTTGGTTTGGCTTGACTTAACTTGACTTGACTTGACCTGACTTGGCTTGGCTTGACTTGACTTGACTTGGCTTGACGTGACTTGACTTGACTTGACTGACTTGGCTTGACTGACTTGACTTGACTTGACTTGACTGGCTGACGTGACTTGACTTGGCTTGACGTGACTTGGCTTGGCTTGACGTGACTTGACTTGATTTGCTTGACTTGACTTGACTCTGACTTGCTTGACTTGACTTGACTTGACTTGACTTGACTTGACTTGGCTTGACTTGACTTGACTTGGCTTGACTTGGCTTGACTTGGCTTGACGTGACTTGACTTGACTTGACTTGACTTGACTTGACTTGACTTGGCTTGACGTGACTTGACTTGGCTTGGCTTGACTTGACTTGGCTTGACGTGACTTGACTTGGCTTGACGTGACTTGGCTTGGCTTGGCTTGACGTGACTTGACTTGGCTTGACGTGACTTGACTTGGCTTGGCTTGACGTGACGTGACTTGACTTGACCTGGCTTGGCTTGACGTGACTTGACTTGGCTTGGCTTGACGTGACTTGACTTGACTTGACTTGGCTTGGCTTGACGTGACTTGACTTGGCTTGGCGTGACTTGGCTTGGCTTGACGTGACTTGACTTGGCTTGACGTGACTTGGCTTGGCTTGACGTGACAAGGCTTGGCTTGACGTGACTTGGTTTGGCTTGACGTGGCTTGGCTTGGCTTGACGTGACTAGGCTTGGCTTGACGTGACTTGACTTGGCTTGACGTGACTTGGCTTGGCTTGACGTGACTAGGCTTGGCTTGACGTGACTTGACTTGGCTTGACGTGACTTGGCTTGGCTTGACGTGACTAGGCTTGGCTTGGCGTGTCTTGACTTGGCTTGACGTGACTTGGCTTGGCTTGACGTGACTAGGCTTGGCTTGACGTGACTTGACTTGGCTTGGCTTGGCTTGACGTGACGTGACTTGGCTTGGCTTGGCTTGACGTGACGTGACTTGACTTGGCTTGGCTTGGCTTGGCTTGGCTTGGCTTGGCTTGACTTGACTTGACTTGACCTGACTAGGCTTGACTTGGCTTGGCTTGAAGATCTTGTCTTATCTTGCTTGTCTTGTCTTGTCTTGTCTTGTCGTGTCTTGTCTTGTCTTGTGCTTGTCTTGTCTTGTCGTGTCGTGTCTTGTCTTGTCGTGTCGTGTCTTGTCTTGTCTTGTCTTGTCTTGTCTTGTCTTGTCGTGTCG
>CM060312.1:97572431-97579931 GCA_030674185.1 Monoplex corrugatus | reverse complement strand
TTAAATATGAATATATGTAGGTGTGTTTGTACGTGTGAACGTAAGTATAAGTGAAAAAAAACAAAACATGTGTCACATCTCTTACTAACATGTCTTGATGGATGGCTTCATGATTTACCTGTCTATGTCATTATTTCTCTGTAACTGCTGTTTTCTGTTGAATTTTGTTTTCACAATCATTTGTTATTACACGTGCGTACTAAGGCTTCTTCTGCTGTGTTAAGATGACGCTTTTCTTTGTTCTTTGTTCTGCTGTGTTAAGATGACGCTATTCTTTGTTCTTTGTTCTGCTGTATTGAGATGACGCTATTCTTTGTTCTGCTGTGTTGAGATGACGTTATTCTTTCTTCTTTGTTCTGCTGTATTGAGATGACGCTATTATTTGTTCTTTGTTCTGCTGTATTGAGATGACGCTATTCTTTCTTCTTTGTTCTGCTGTGTTGAGATGACGCTATTCTTTCTTCTTTGTTCTGCTGTGTTGAGATGACGCTATTCTTTCTTCTTTGTTCTGCTGTGTTAAGATGACGCTATTCTTTCTTCTTTGTTCTGCTGTGTTAAGATGACGCTATTCTTTCTTCTTTGTTCTGCTGTGTTAAGATGACGCTATTCTTTTTTCTTTGTTCTGCTGTGTTAAGATGACGCTATTCTTTTTTCTTTGTTCTGCTGTGTTAAGATGACGCTATTCTTTCTTCTTTGTTCTGCTGTGTTAAGATGACGTTATTCTTTTTTCTTTGTTCTGCTGTGTTAAGATGACGCTATTCTTTGTTCTGCTGTGTTAAGATGACGTTATTCTTTTTTCTTTGTTCTGCTGTGTTAAGATGACGCTATTCTTTCTTCTTTGTTCTGCTGTGTTGAGATGACGCTATTCTTTCTTCTTTGTTCTGTTGTCTTAGGGTGACGCTATTCTTTCTTCTTTGTTCTGCTGTGTTAAGATGACGTTATTCTTTTTTCTTTTTTCTGCTGTGTTAAGATGACGCTATTCTTTGTTCTGCTGTGTTAAGATGACGTTATTCTTTTTTCTTTGTTCTGCTGTGTTAAGATGACGCTATTCTTTCTTCTTTGTTCTGCTGTGTTGAGATGACGCTATTCTTTCTTCTTTGTTCTGTTGTCTTAGGGTGACGCTATTCTTTCTTCTTTGTTCTGCTGTGTTAAGATGACGTTATTCTTTGTTCTGCTGTGTTAAGATGACGCTATTCTTTCGTCTTTGTTCTGCTGTCTTAGGGTGACGCTATTCTTTCTTCTTTGTTCTGCTGTGTTAAGATGACGTTATTCTTTGTTCTGCTGTGTTAAGATGACGTTATTCTTTGTTCTGCTGTGTTAAGATGACGTTATTCTTTGTTCTGCTGTGTTAAGATGACGTTATTCTTTCTTCTTTGTTCTGCTGTGTTAGGGTGACGCTATTCTTTCTTCTTTGTTCTGCTGTGTTAGGGTGACGCTATTCTTTCTTCTTTGTTCTGCTGTGTTAAGATGACGTTATTCTTTGTTCTGCTGTGCTAAGATGACGTTATTCGTTCTTCTTTGTTCTGCTGTGTTATGATGACGCTATTCTTTGTTCTGCTGTATTGAGATGACGTTATTCTTTCTTCTTTGTTCTGCTGTGTTAAGATGACGCTATTCTTTGTTCTGCTGTGTTAAGATGACGTTATTCTTTCTTCTTTGTTCTGCTGTGTTAAGATGACGCTATTCTTTGTTCTGCTGTGTTAAGATGACGTTATTCTTTCTTCTTTGTTCTGCTGTGTTAAGATGACGCTATTCTTTGTTCTGCTGTGTTAAGATGACGTTATTCTTTCTTCTTTGTTCTGCTGTGTTAGTGTGACGCTATTCTTTCTTCTTTGTTCTGCTGTGTTAAGATGACGCTATTCTTTCTTCTTTGTTCTGCTGTGTTAAGATGACGCTATTCTTTCTTCTTTGTTCTGCTGTGTTAAGATGACGTTATTCTTTGTTCTGCTGTGTTAGGGTGATGCTATTCTTTCTTCTTTGTTCTGCTGTGTTAAGATGACGTTATTCTTTGTTCTGCTGTGTTAGGTGACGCTATTCTTTCTTCTTTGTTCTGCTGTGTTAGGGTGATGCTATTCTTTCTTTGTTCTGCTGTGTTAGGGTGACGCTATTCTTTGTTCTGCTGTGTTAGATGACGCTATTCTTTCTTCTTTGTTCTGCTGTGTTAAGATGACGCTATTCTATTTCTTTGTTCTGCTGTGTTAAGGTGACGCTATTCTTTGTTCTGCTGTTCAAGATGACGCTATTCTTTCTTCTTTGTTCTGCTGTGTCAAGATGACGTTATTCTTTGTTCTGCTGTGTCAAGATGACGCTATTCTTTCTTCTTTGTTCTGCTGTATTGAGATGACGTTATTCTTTCTTCTTTGTTCTGCTGTGTTAAGATGACGTTATTCTTTGTTCTGTTGTGTCAAGATGACGTTATTCTTTCTTCTTTGTTCTGCTGTATTGAGATGACGTTATTCTTTCTTCTTTGTTCTGCTGTGTTAAGATGACGTTATTCTTTGTTCTGCTGTGTTAAGATGACGTTATTCTTTCTTCTTTGTTCTGCTGTGTTAAGATGACGTTATTCTTTCTTCTTTGTTCTGCTGTGTTAAGATGACGCTATACTTTCTTCTTTGTTCTGCTGTGTTAAAATGACGTTATTCTTTGTTCTTTGTTCTGCTGTGTCAAGATGACGTTATTCTTTGTTCTGCTGTGTCAAGATGACGCTATTCTTTCTTCTTTGTTCTGCTGTGTTAAGATGACGTTATTCTTTGTTCTGCTGTGTTAAGATGACGTTATTCTTTGTTCTGCTGTGTTAAGATGACGTTATTCTTTGTTCTGCTGTGTTAAGATGACGTTATTCTTTGTTCTGCTGTGTTAAGATGACGTTATTCTTTGTTCTGCTGTGTTAAGATGACGTTATATTTTGTTCTGCTGTGTTGAGATGACGTTATTCTTTGTTCTGCTGTGTTAAGATGACGCTATTCTTTCTTCTTTGTTCTGCTGTGTTAAGATGACGCTATTCTTTCTTCTTTCTTCTGCTGTGTTAAGATGACGCTATTCTTTCTTCTTTGTTTTTGCAGACTAAACAAGACGCATTGAAAGGACGACCATGATGTTTCCAAGCTCTCCTTGTGGCCTTTTCTTCTTCCTCGTCGTCTGCGCATGTCTGTGCTGGTCATGTGGTTCCGGTAAGTCCATATTTAATTGGTTTAAACAGACATTTCTCCTGGCTGTTTTTCCCCTTGTTACAAAGTCACAAAATGTCCATCAATCCTATTTATTCACTTATTTGGGTAATGCCCAGTCATCCATTCTATACTGATATTTATTCACTTATTTAGGTAATGCCGAGTTATCCATTGGGTGTAGAGCGGCAACGAAGATCCGCCATTCCTGTCCGTTCTGGGCCCGCCCCTTCAGCACATAGTTTTAAGGATATGAGTTGAGAGAAGAAGCTGGCCAGTAAATATCAAAGACTGACCAACCTCAGTAGTATGGCTGAACTGATCGTCGCTGCATCACACACACACACAGATGGAGGATCCTGTCTGCTGCTGCGTCCCATGCGTGAATTTTACACACACCCAACCACCACCACCACCACCACCACCACTATCAACATGACCACCACCACCCACTCCACCACCACCACCACCACCAACAACAACAACAACAACACCAACATGACCACCACCACCCACCACCACCATCACCAACAACACCACCCACTCACCACCACCACCACCACCAACAACAACAACAGCAACAACAACATGACCACCACCACCACCCACTCCCACCAACAACAACACCACCCACTCCACCACCACCACCACCACCACCCACTCCACCACCACCACCCACCACCCACTCCACCACCACCCACCACCACCACCCACTCCACCACCACCACCACCAACAACAACAACAACAAACAACAACAACATGACCACCACCACCACCCACTCCCACCACCACCATCACCAACAACACCACCCACTCCACCACCACCACCAACAACAACAACAACACCACCCACTCCACCACCAACACCAACACCAACACCAACAACAACAACAACAACAACAACCACCACCACCACCAACAACAACAACAACAACAACAACATGACCACCACCACCACCCACTCCCACCACCACCATCACCAACAACAACACCCACTCCCACCACCACCATCACCAACAACACCACCCACTCCACCACCACCATCACCAACAACAACACCCACTCCACCACCACCACCACCACCAACAACAACAGCAACAACAACAACATGACCACCACCACCACCCACTCCCACCACCACCATCACCAACAACAACACCCACTCCACCACCACCACCACCAACAACAACACCACCCACTCCACCACCAACACCAACACCAACAACAACAACAACAACAACAACAACATGACCACCACCACCACCCACTCCACCACCACCAACACCACCAACAACAACACCACCCACTCCACCACCAACACCAACACCAACACACAACAACAACACCACCAACAACCACACCCACTCCACCACCAACACCACCACCACCAACACAACAACACAAACACACCACCACCACCCACCCACCACCACCAACACCAACAACAACAACACCACCCACTCCACCACCAACACCAACACCAACAACAAACAACAACAACACCACCACCACTCCACCACCAACACCACCACCACCAACAACACACAACATGACCACACACCACCACCCCACCCACACCAACCAACCACCAACAACAACAACCACACACACCACTCCACCACCAACACCAACACCAACAACAACAACAACAACACACCACCACACAACAACAACATACCACCACCACCACCCACTCCCCACCACCACCATCACCAACAACAAACACCCACTCCACCACCACCAACACCAACACAACAACAACACACCCACTCCACCACCAACACCAACACCAACAACAACAACAACAACAACAACATGACCACCACCACCACCCACTCCACCACCACCACCCACTCCACCACCAACACCAACACCAACAACAACAACACCACCCACTCCACCAACACCAACAACAACAACAACAACAACAACAACATGACCACCACCACCACCCACTCCCACCACCACCATCACCAACAACACCACCCACTCCACCACCACCACCAACAACAACAACACCACCCACTCCACCACCAACACCAACACCAACAACAACAACAACAACAACATGACCACCACCACCACCCACTCCCACCACCACCATCACCAACAACAACACCCACTCCACACCACCAACACCAACAACAACACCCACTCCACCACCACCAACACCAACAACAACAACAGCAACAACAACAACATGACCACCACCACCACCCACTCCCACCACCACCATCACCAACAACACCACCCACTCCACCACCACCAACACCAACAACAACAACACCACCCACTCCACCACCACCAACAACAACAACAACAACAGCAACAACAACAACATGACCACCACCACCACCCACTCCCACCACCACCATCACCAACAACACCATCCACTCCACCACCACCAACACCAACAACAACAACACCACCCACTCCACCACCACCAACAACAACAACAACAACAGCAACAACAACAACATGACCACCACCACCACCCACTCCCACCACCATTGTGGATGAGAATTGTACTGACTTCTTACATAAAACATCACTCCATGTTGTGTTGTGTGTGTGTGTGGTGTGTGTATGTGTTGTTGCGTGTGTGTGTGTGTGTGTTTGTGTTTGTGTGTGTGTGGTGTTTGTGTGTGTGTGTGTGTGTTGTGTGCTGTGTGTGTTGTGTGTGTGTGTGTTTGTGTGTGTGTGTCTGTGTGTGTGTTTGTGTGTGTTGTGTGTGTGTGTGTGCGGTGTGTGTGTGTGTGTGTGTGTGTGTTGGGGTGTTGTGTGCGTGTTGGTGTTTGTGTGTGTGTGTGTGTGTGTGTTGTGTTGCGTTTTGTGTGTGTGTGTGTGTGTGTGTGTGGTGTGTGTGTGTGTGTGTGTGTGTGTGTGTGTGTGTGTGTTGGTGTGTGTTGTGTGTGTTGTGTGAGTATGTGTGTGTGTGTGTGTGTGTGTGTGTGTGTGTGTGTGTGTGTGTGTTGTGGTGTCTGCGGATGTGGTGTGTGCGTCTTGTGTGTGTGTCTGCGGATGTGGTGTGTGCGTCTATGTGTGTGTGTGTCTACGTGAGCACGCTTCTATGTGTATACACACACACACACACAAACGCGCGCGCGCGCGCGTGCGCGCAAGACCCTCTCAATATGTGTGTGCGTGCATTCACGACGAAGTGCTCGGGCGGATTTCTGTATTTATGTGCTTACACTTGCTTGTGTGTATCTATATATATACATGTATGTCTGTAAATGCCCCTATGTGTGTGCGTACGTACACGTGTGGTTGTGTATTTCTCTGTGCGTTCGTGTGCATGTATATGCGCATACGCGCGTATGTGGATTTATATCATAGTCTGACTTGTGCGTGTACGTGTGCTCGCGCGTGTATGTGCGCACGCGCGTGTCTGCGTCTGTGTGTGTATATATTTGGTAAGAGGAGGGTGGAGGGGGCACAGAAAGGTTGAAGACATTCAGTATAATGGCGTCCTATGTACACCACGGCGTCCGTACCTGCCGGAAACCGAGTGTCTGATGACGCAGTCCAGGGGAACTACTCATGCGCGCAAGTCGGGTTTGAAACGGAAACGATGTCTGCGCGTGTGAAGGTCTTTTTCTCTTCTTTTCTTTCTTTTTTCTTTTCTTTTCTTTCTTTTTCTCTTTTCTTTCTCCTCCTTCATTTTCTTTTCCTTTTTTTTCTTCTTCTTCTTCTCTTCTTTTTTCTTACAGACAATTGATGCTGGAACCTTTCTGACGGCAGCTCAAAGTCTTAGGCTCTGATAGGTTTGACCTTTTTGATATATTTGTCTTGGAAGCAGCAAAAAGAAAAAAATCGAAAGTACAGACTTAACATTTTAAACTACCACAAGACGCCGAAGAATCGGAAGAAAAAGGAGGAAGAAGAGGAATGGATGAAAATCACACGAAGATGAATACGACAAAGAGGACGGAGGAGGAACGAAAAAAAAAAGATGATGATGATTAATATGTTGATGACGATGACGATGACGATGACGATGACAATGCAAGAATTAATAAATGAAGAGATGATGATGATTAATATGTTGATGACGATGACGACGATGACGATGACGATGACGATAACAATGCAAGAATGAATAAATGAAGAGAAAGTCAAAAGGAGGGAAAAAAGAAAAAAAAGGAGGAGAGAGGTTGATAATGAGCATGACGGCGACGATGACGATGAGAATGACGACAATGATACGACGAAGACAGATATGACGGTGAGGATGCTGACGACGACGACGATGATGATGATGATGATGATAGAAGAAAGAGGAGAGGAAGACAACATGGGAAATGTAGACAAGAAGATATAAGAACAGAA
>CM060312.1:97549931-97567431 GCA_030674185.1 Monoplex corrugatus | reverse complement strand
ATTTAACAAGGCAGAAAGTGACAGGAAGAAATGACAGAAAGCAATTTAACAAGGCAGAAAGTGACAGGAAGAAATGACAGAAAGCAATTTAACAAGCAGAAGTACAGGAAGAAATGACAGAAAGCATTTACAAGCAGAAAGTGACAGGAAGAAATGACAGAAAGCAATTTAACAAGGCAGAAAGTGACAGGAAGAAATGACAGAAAGCTATTTAACAAGGCAGAAAGTGACAGGAAGAAATGACAGAAAGCATTTAACAAGGCAGAAAGTGACAGGAAGAAATGACAGAAAGCATTTAACAAGGCAGAAAGTGACAGGAAGAAATGACAGAAAGCATTTAACAAGGCAGAAAGTGACAGGAAGAAATGACAGAAAGCAATTTAACAAGGCAGAAAGTGACAGGAAGAAATGACAGAAAGCAATTTAACAAGGCAGAAAGTGACAGGAAGAAATGACAGAAAGCAATTTAACAAGGCAGAAAGTGACAGGAAGAAATGACAGAAAGCAATTTACAAGCAAAGGCGGAAAAATGAAGAAAGAGCAAGTGACAGGAAGAAATGACAGAAAGCAATTTAACAAGGCAGAAAGTGACAGGAAGAAATGACAGAAAGCAATTTAACAAGGCAGAAAGTGACAGGAAGAAATGACAGAAAGCAATTTAACAAGGCAGAAAGTGACAGGAAGAAATGACAGAAAGCAATTTAACAAGGCAGAAAGTGACAGGAAGAAATGACAGAAAGCAATTTAACAAGGCAGAAAGTGACAGGAAGAAATGACAGAAAGCAATTTAACAAGGCAGGAGAAAAATAAAGATTAAAAGCAAAGTGACAGAAGAAATGACAGAAAGCAATTTAACAAGGCAGAAAGTGACAGGAAGAAATGACAGAAAGCAATTTAACAAGGCAGAAAGTGACAGGAAGAAATGACAGAAAGCATTTAACAAGGCAGAAAGTGACAGGAAGAAATGACAGAAAGCAATTTAACAAGGCAGAAAGTGACAGGAAGAAATGACAGAAAGCAATTTAACAAGGCAGAAAGTAACAGGAAGAAATGACAGAAAGCAATTTAACAAGGCAGAAAGTGACAGGAAGAAATGACAGAAAGCTATTTAACAAGGCAGAAAGTGACAGGAAGAAATGACAGAAAGCTATTTAACAAGGCAGAAAGTGACAGGAAGAAATGACAGAAAGCTATTTAACAAGGCAGAAAGTGACAGGAAGAAATGACAGAAAGCTATTTAACAAGGCAGAAAGTGACAGGAAGAAATGACAGAAAGCAATTTAACAAGGCAGAAAGTGACAGGAAGAAATGACAGAAAGCAATTTAACAAGGCAGAAAGTGACAGGAAGGAATGACAGAAAGCAATTTAACAAGGCAGAAAGTGACAGGAAGAAATGACAGAAAGCAATTTAACAAGGCAGAAAAAGGCAGAAACAGAGAGAGTGACAAAAAAGAGAATGTTTCTGGCACAGAATTTCCAGAAGCTGGAAACACTGTTTGTCCTGAAAGAGCCCCCGGCATCCCCACGGGGGAGACAGACAGACAGACAGACAGACAGATAGATAGATAGATAGATAGATAGACAGACAGACAGACAGATAGATAGATAAATAGATAGATAGATAGATAGATAGGTAGATAAATAGATAGATAGATAGACCGACAGACAGACAGACAGACAGACAGATAGATAGATAGATTCAGTTTCAGTTTATCAAGATGACGTCTGCGTGCTCGGAATGAATTCTATATGCACCAACGTCACAAATGCCATGTGATAGAGAAGATCCAGAATGGTCACAGCACAAGCCTTAAGCCTGCACAATTAAACCCATGAGCTGGCCAGATCCTGAGATACATAGACAGACAGATAGATAGATATATAGATAGATAGATAGATAGATATAGATAGATAGATTATTTGATACAACGATAGACAGAAAGATATTCATAAATAGATATATGGATAGAGATACAGATATAGATATCCATATAGATACAGAGATACAGATATAGATATATCCAAATGTGCACGCACATGGATACCCAAACTCACACACAGGCATACAGGTGTAAAATTAAAAAAGAAAAAGGGGGGCGAGAGACGGGGGGGAGGGGGAGGATATTGTCAAAAACACGAAGTTGGGACTTTTAGACAAAAGGGGCAGACAACTGACCGAAACATCATGAGTTCAAACCCTTTTCAGTGAGAAACACCATTGTGGGACTTTCTGTTTGACGTATTCCATCCACAGGTCAGCGTGCTGTGGACACTAAACAGTCTACGTGTAACATAGCGTTCACTGCTTGCCATGGACACGGTAGTCAATTGTTGTGGACAGTAGACAGTCTACATGTAACATAACGTTCACTGCTTGCCATGGACACGGTAGTCAATTGCTTGTGGACAGTAGACAGTCTACATGTAACATAACGTTCACTGCTTGCCATGGACACGGTAGTCAATTGTTGTGGACAGTAGACAGTCTACATGTAACATAACGTTCACTGTTTGCCATGGACACGGTAGTCAATTGCTGTGGACAGTAAACAGTCTACATGTAACATAACGTTCACTGTTTGCCATGGACACGGTAGTCAATTGCTGTGGACAGTAACAGTCTACATGTAACATAACGTTCACTGTTTGCCATGGACACGGTAGTCAGTTGCTGTGGACAGTAAACAGTCTATGTGTAACACAACGTTCACTGTTTGCCATGGACACGGTAGTCAATTGTTGTGGACAGTAACAGTCTACATGTAACAAACGTTCACTGTTTGCCATGGACACGGTAGTCAATTGTTGTGGACAGTAAACAGTCTATGTAACACAACGTTCACTGTTTGCCATGGACACGGTAGTCAATTGTTGTGGACAGTAACAGTCTACATGTAACATAACGTTCACTGTTTGCCATGGACACGGTAGTCAATTGCTGTGGACAGTAACAGTCTACATGTAACATAACGTTCACTGTTTGCCATGGACACGGTAGTCAATTGTTGTGGACAGTAACAGTCTACATGTAACATAACGTTCACTGTTTGCCATGGAACGGTATCAATTGTTGTGGACAGTAAACAGTCTATGTGTAACACAACGTTCACTGTTTTCCATGGACACGGTAGTCAGTTGCTGTGGACAGTAACAGTCTACATGTAAACAACGTTCACTGTTTGCCATGGACACGGTAGTCAATTGTTGTGGACAGTAACAGTCTACATGTAACACAACGTTCACTGTTTGCCATGGACACGGTAGTCAGTTGCTGTGGACAGTAACAGTCTACATGTAACACAACGTTCACTGTTTGCCATGGACACGGTAGTCAATTGCTGTGGACTGCAGACAGTCTACATGTAACACAGCGTTCACCCAATGCCATGGAACTCTTAACATTATTCTTAGAAACCACATTTCAGTTGCCTCAATTTTCTTCAAACTTTGCATGTTGACTGTCCACGTCTCACAACTGTACAACGGTATCGGTTGTGTATATCATTCAAGAACTCTCTTCCTGGTGTGAATTGATAGGCATTTATTGGCAAGAACGTTTTTCATCTTCCTGAATGCTGTTTTGGCTCGGCCGATTCTGCTGGCTATTTCTGCCGTCTGGTGAGATGACCGTTCCCAGATATCTAAACTTATCAGACTGTCTCAAGGTTGTGCCAGTTGCTGTTATTTTGCATGAGGGAATTTTGTTTTTTACTGATTACCATGACTACAGTCTTATTGCTATTTAGCTCCAGTCCTTTATTCTTGCTTTCTATTTCTATTATATTCACAAGGTTTTGTAGGTCCCTTTCACTTTCTGCAATTAGCACGGTGTCATCTGCGTAACGAATATCGATTATCATTCTTCCTTCAATCTTTATCCCAGAGTATTCTTCTAGATGATGGTTTTGCTGTAAAGTGAAAACAAATCCGGTGACAGAACACAACCCTGCCTGACCCCTGTTTTGATATTTTGGGAAAAGCTTATATCGGTTTCTATTCTCATTGCTGCTGTTTGTTCCCAATACATATTTCTGATTATTCTTAGATCTGTTCCATCGATATTGAGTCTTTCTAGTTGGTTGATCAATCCTTCGTGTCTTACCCAATCAAAAGCCTTTGTATAATCAACGAAGCAGAAATATAAATCGTTATTCAACTCTACTGACCTCTCTGTGATAGTTCTCAGGATGCGTATGACATTAATAGTTCCTTTCTCTTCGACAAACCCACACTGTTCTTCTGCTATTTCTATTTTGATTCTATTCCTTGTCCTCATCACGACTATTCTTAATAGGATTTTTGTTACATGACTCATCAAACTGATTGTGCGATGAAGTTCGCATTCTATAGCCCCTGTTTTCTTTGGAAGTGCAATGAAAACTGATTTTGACATATCTTTGGGGATTTTTCCGGTGTCATAAATTTCACTTAGGAGAACTGTTGGTTTGTCAATACCGAATTCTTCTAGGGCCTCAATCATTTCTGTAGTAATGTTGTCTGGTGCTGGGGCTTTTACCGGTTTCATCTTTTTCAATACTACTTTAACTTCATCTTTCATCATGGGTGGTCCTGCAACTTCTTTCTTATAATGGAAACAGTACTCAGAACGAAATAAAAAAGCAATTATTGACTTTTCTTGTGCCACACAGGCAACCAGAGGCAGAATTCAGGTATCTTGTATGGGGCTGTTGTGAAGCACACACGCGCTCTGCTGGTGGTACCATAGACATAGATAGGTAGACAGGCAACCTGCTCTGTTGCGCTGTTATATGATCACAGATATGGGTAGGGAGACAGGCAACTAGCTATGTCACACTGTGATATGGTCATAGACATGGATAGGGAGACAGACAACTAGCTCTGTCACACTGTGTGATATGGTCATAGACATGGATAGGGAGACAGACAACTAGCTCTGTCACACTGTGTGATATGATCATAGACATGGATAGGGAGACAGGCAACTAGCTATGTCACACTGTGATATGGTCATAGACATGGATAGGGAGACAGACAACTAGCTCTGTCACACTGTGTGATATGGTCATAGACATGGATAGGGAGACAGGCAACTAGCTCTGTCACACTGTGTGATATGATCATAGACATGGATAGGGAGACAAACAACTAGCTATGTCACACTGTGTGATATGATCATAGACATGGATAGGGAGACAGGCAACTAGCTCTGTCACACTGTGTGATATGATCATAGACATGGATAGGGAGACAGGCAACTAGCTCTGTCACACTGTGTAATATGATCATAGACATGGATAAAGTGACATGAAACTAGCTGATTTTTACTTTGTGACATGAACATTGCCATGGATAAGCAGGCAGGAGAACAAGCTGTGTCGCACACTGTAACATGATCAATGATTTGGACAGTGAGACAGGCAACCATGATGTCATCTCCTCTCTGTGCCAAGGGACTGGCAATCATACAACAGCTACTTCATTCGTCTGTGTCATTCAACCGTTCAGTTCAATTATGGGAAATGTCTGCCATTAGCAAAGCTGAAGATGGTAGGCAATCAACTTACCCATGATATAAAAGGAAGATGTTTGCAGTCCAAAAAATGTCCAACATGGAAACAGAAAATAACAGAGGCTGGGAAAACGCTCCCACATTTTGATCAATACAATGCATAAAGAAGCAAAGTATGGCCACAAACAGTCCACGTTGTTTACCAAATTACAATCTTTAAGTTTTTCAATGTTTCTTCGAAGTATAAAAGTGTTATCCGACAAATCAGTTAAGACGTTTGAAGTCTGGAATTTCTTCATTGTACCTGGGCAATTCCATATGTGCTCCACGCAAATCTACCAGCAAATATCTGGCGAACTCCCTGACTTTGTAAAACCCTTTGCTCTGGCCAGGTTTTGAAATAGGGAGGGAGAGAGAAGAGACCCATGAAACAGAAAGCTGACAGCACCAGAATGATGGAAACAGTAAGACGGGCAGCCAACAGGCCAGTTTTTAATGTTATGGGATGGTACGGAACTCAGAAGTATCAACCTTCACCCAGTCGACTTACCTGTCATCAAAAACACGTTTGTCCAAACACTGGCAAGTTTCCACACTGGAAAAACTCCATCAACCTGCGGCCCGTCTGAGGATAAACCCAAGTCCCTGCAGCATGTCAACATTGTAATAATCATCAGTATGGCGTGATAACCAACTGAGCTAACGGGGACACACTATGAGGGAAGGGTTTGTGGGTGGAATGGGGCTTGTCCAAGTCAAAGTTTGTTAAGGTGCCAGTCTATCTACACACTTACGTCTATGGATTTCAACTATCCCGTGGTGATCTTGTTGACGCGGGCACGCAAGTCTGCTTCTGCTACTGCTACTGCTACTGCTGCTGCTACTGCTGCTGCTACTGCTACTGCTACTGCTACTGCTGCTGCTACTGCTACTGCTACTGCTACTGCTGCTGCTACTGCTGCTTCTACTTCTACTGCTGCTGCTGCTGCTGCTACTGCTGCTGGTACTTCTTCTGCTACTTCTACTTTTTTTTCTGCTACTGCTACCGGTACTGATGAAAGTGGTGAAAGCCTATCCACCTCAAAACCATTGTTCCTGATTTTTTTTTTCATCTCCCAGCTGGAGTCTTAAAAACTTTCTTTCTACGCTGTCTTTCTTTTTGAATCTGTCACCGAGGAGCATGCTGTGCTCTGATATTTACACTTCCTTCGTTTCTTTCTTTGTTTTCTTCGTGAAATTTGAAATGACATTAAGCAAACTTTCTGGGTTTGTTTTTTTTTTCCTTTTTTATCCTTCTGCCCTTCCCCTGAGTAAGTAGCTGTTCTGGCAGTGCGTGGATGTGCGACGTCACAAATGTTTTGTGATTTTAACATGTTTTGTTTCTTCACGTTCTGTTCATCGTTTTCTTGGCATTTCTCATCCCCCACCCCACCCCACCCCAACCCCACCCCCACGCCACTCCCATTTGAGGCTTCTCATTCCGGCGAACACACGACAAAACTCTGGTTTGTTCCATCACAGCCCCAGTGGCAGGAAGTCCACAAGAGATATCAGTATACAGCCACCGTAAGGTACCTACCAGAGAATACTCTGCACTTTTGCCAAGACATTTAGATGAAGTCCAGTCGTGCCTAAAACGAACCATCTACATCTACTGAGCTCTTTATTATCGACAATAATCGTTAACGTTCAGATGCCGATCAAGGAAGCGAACAAACATTGTTAAAAATCAAACTTTATTTACTTACTTGCTTACTTGCTTATTTTCTTATTTGCTTATTTTCTTACTTGTTTATTTATTTACTTGCTTATTTATTTCTACTTGTTTATTTATTTACTTGCTATTTATTCACTTGCTTATTACTTACTTTTTTTACTTGCTATTATTATTGCTTACTTACTTAATACTTTATTACACATTATTTGTAATAATAATAATAATAATAATTACAATATTTATATAGCGCAAAATCTTGATAAAATCAAATCTAAGCGCTGAAACAGACACACACGCACGCACGCACACACACGCACGCGCGCGCGCGACGCGCGCACACACACACACACACACACACACACACACACACACACACACACGCATGGCTATAAATGGGGAGAAAGAATAAAAGCAATGGAAAATTATAGAGAATATTATTACTCACTTACTGACTGACACATTCACTAACTCACTGACTCACTCACTCACTCACTCACTTACTCACTCACTCACTCATTTTACCTACTCACAGCTCGTGGGCTGGATGGTTCCTTTGGTAAGTCGTGTCCTCCAGACCTGATACCTGCAGTTCTGTCCAGCCGGCAACATTAAACACTGGTCTGTTGACTGTCCATCTTCATGTTGCCGTCAGTCTGTTGACTGTCCATCTTCATGTTGCCGTCAGTCTGTTGACTGTCCATCTTCATGTTGCCGTCAGTCTGTTGACTGTCCATCTTCATGTTGCCGTCAGTCTGTTGACTGTCCATCTTCATGTTGCCGTCAGTCTGTTGACTGTCCATCTTCATGTTGCCGTCAGTCTGTTGACTGTCCATCTTCATGTTGCCGTCAGTCTGTTGACTGTCCATCTTCATGTTGCCGTCAGTCTGTTGACTGTCCATCTTCATGTTGCCGTCAGTCTGTTGACTGTCCATCTTCATGTTGCCGTCAGTCTGTTGACTGTCCATCTTCATGTTGCAGTCAGTCTGCTGCTGTCAGCTTACTGGTCCATGGGTCACTTTCTGCCTCTCCCTTCCCTATGTCAAGATCTTGCCAGTGCATATGGCTTTGTGCAGTCTTAAGGAGTCTGCAAGGTAATTGCTGGCAGAATTGCATGCTTAATGAACAAGTCCCAAAGTCTCAACTTCACTACGTAGCCGGAATCAAGCAACCAACCAAGTTTCTCCATTTTTGTTCTTTTCTGGGCCAGCTTCTGTAGTCGTGTTCACATTCATATTCATTTCTTTTTGTCACTGTGGATTTATCATGTTGAAACACGGGGTTTTCTCCCCTTTGAGAAGCGTCGCCACATCGCAGTGCCACCTTTGTTGACGAAGACTTTAGAAAGGTAAGAAGGCTGATTGTCCTTCAAGGGGAGGGATCAGAAAGGTAAGAAGGCTGATTGTCCTTCAAGGGGAGGGATCAGAAAGGTAAGAAGGCTGACTGTCCTTCAAGGGGAGGGATCAGAAAGGTAAGAAGGCTGATTGTCCTTCAAGGGGAGGGATCAGAAAGGTAAGAAGGCTGATTGTCCTTCAAGGGGAGGGATCAGAAAGGCCAGAAGGCTGACTGTCCTTCAAGGGGAGGGATCAGAAAGACCAGAAGGCTGATTTTCCTTCAAGGGGAGGGATCAGAACGGTAAGAAGGCTGATTGTCCTTCAAGGGGAGGGATCAGAAAGGTAAGAAGGCTGATTGTCCTTCAAGGGGAGGGATCAGAAAGGTAAGAAGGCTGATTGTCCTTCAAGCGGAGGGATCAGAAAGGTAAGAAGGCTGATTGTCCTTCAAGGGGAGGGATCAGAAAGGTAAGAAGGCTGATTGTCCTTCAAGGGGAGGGATCAGAAAGGCCAGAAGGCTGATTGTCCTTCAAGGGGGGGGATCAGAAAGGTAAGAAGGCTGACTGTCCTTCAAGGGGAGGGATCAGAAAGGTAAGAAGGCTGACTGTCCTTCAAGGGGAGGGATCAGAAAGGCCAGAAGGCTGATTGTCCTTCAAGGGGGGATCAGAACGGTAAGAAGGCTGATTGTCCTTCAATGGGAGGGATCCGAAAGGCCAGAAGGCTGATTGTCCTTCAAGGGGAGGGATCAGAACGGTAAGAAGGCTGACTGTCCTTCAAAGGGAGGGATCAGAAAGGTAAGAAGGCTGACTGTCCTTCAAGGGGAGGGATCAGAAAGGCCAGAAGGCTGATTGTCCTTCAAGGGGAGAGGGATCAGAAAGGTAAGAAGGCTGACTGTCCTTCAAGGGGAGGGATCAGAAAGGTAAGAAGGCTGACTGTCCTTCAAGGGGAGGGATCAGAAAGGTAAGATGGCTGACTGTCCTTCAAGGGGAGGGATCAGAAAGGTAAGAAGGCTGATTGTCCTTCAAGGGGAGGGATCAGAAAGGCCAGAAGGCTGACTGTCCTTCAAGGGGAGGGATCAGAAAGGTAAGAAGGCTGATTGTCCTTCAAGGGGAGGGATCAGAAAGGTACGAAGGCTGATTGTCCCTCAAGGGGAGGGATCAGAAAGGCCAGAAGGCTGATTGTCCTTCAAGGGGAGGGATCAGAAAGGCCACAAGGCTGACTGTCCTTCAAGGGGAGGGATCAGAAAGGCCAGAAGGCTGATTGTCCTTCAAGGGGAGGGATCAGAACGGTAAGAAGGCTGATTGTCCTTCAAGGGGAGGGATCCGAAAGGCCAGAAGGCTGATTGTCCTTCAAGGGGAGGGATCAGAACGGTAAGAAGGCTGATTGTCCTTCAAAGGGAGGGATCAGAAAGGTAAGAAGGCTGACTGTCCTTCAAGGGGAGGGATCAGAAAGGCCAGAAGGCTGATTGTCCTTTAAGGGGAGAGGGATCAGAAAGATAAGAAGGCTGACTGTCCTTCAAGGGGAGGGATCAGAAAGGTAAGAAGGCTGACTGTCCTTCAATGGGAGGGATCAGAAAGGTAAGAAGGCTGACTGTCCTTCAAGGGGAGGGATCAGAAAGGTAAGAAGGCTGACTGTCCTTCAAGGGGAGGGATCAGAAAGGTAAGAAGGCTGATTGTCCTTCAAGGGGAGGGATCAGAAAGGCCAGAAGGCTGACTGTCCTTCAAGGGGAGGGATCAGAAAGGCCAGAAGGCTGATTGTCCTTCAAGGGGAGGGATCAGAACGGTAAGAAGGCTGATTGTCCTTCAAGGGAGGGATCCGAAAGGCCAGAAGGCTGATTGTCCTTCAAGGGGAGGGATCAGAACGGTAAGAAGGCTGATTGTCCTTCAAAGGGAGGGATCAGAAAGGTAAGAAGGCTGACTGTCCTTCAAGGGGAGGGATCAGAAAGGCCAGAAGGCTGATTGTCCTTCAAGGGGAGAGGGATCAGAAAGATAAGAAGGCTGACTGTCCTTCAAGGGGAGGGATCAGAAAGGTAAGAAGGCTGACTGTCCTTCAATGGGAGGGATCAGAAAGGTAAGAAGGCTGACTGTCCTTCAAGGAGAGGGATCAGAAAGGTAAGAAGGCTGACTGTCCTTCAAGGGGAGGGATCAGAAAGGTAAGAAGGCTGACTGTCCTTCAAGGGAGGGATCAGGGAAATTAACCTGTCTCTCCAATGTTTTATGCCAAGGCAAGCCAAACAAAAGCCCTGCTCTTTACGATTTCCAACTGCCATGGGATCTTTAACGTGCGCAAGCCAGAAGGCACACAATTCCAACTCATTTTTCGTCACGCGAAGAACTAGACGTTCAGTTCGATTTTCCGATCAAACGAAAGGGAAAAAGTCACAGCCTTCACAGGAAACGAACCCTGGATCCTGGAGTTTTGTTGTTGGCTGGCGACTGTCTGAACCATTCTGCTACTACAGTAGTCCTGGTGTGTTGATGGCTGGTGACTGTGTGAACCATTGTGTTACTACTACAGTAGTCCTGGTGTGTTGATGGCTGGTGACTGTCTGAACCATTGTGTTACTACAGTAGTCCTGGTGTGTTGATGGCTGGTGACTGTCTGAACTTGTGTACTTACGTCCTGGTTTGATGCTGGTGACTGTCTGAACATTTGTTACTACTACAGTAGTCCTGGTGTGTTAAAGCCTTGAGGTCTCCTCTGTTTTTGGTCGCCAGTGTTGTTGGTCTTCCTCTTCTCCATCTTCTCTCTGGTGTCCAGTGAAGGCAGTACGGGTGATGTTGCCCTGCTGTCTTCATGGTGTCCAGTGAAGGCTGTCAGGGTGATGTTGTCCTGCTGTCTTCATGGTGTCCAGTGAAGGGCAGTCCGGGTGATGTTGTCCTGCTGTCTTCATGGTGTCCAGTGAAGGGCAGTCCGGGTGATGTTGTCCTGCTGTCTTCATGGTGTCCAGTGAAGGGACAGTCCGGGTGATGTTGTCCTGCTGTCTTCATGGTGTCCAGTGAAGGACAGTCCGGGTGATGTTGTCCTGCTGTCTTCATGGGTCCAGTGAAGGACAGTCCGGGTGATGTTGTCCTGCTGTCTTCACATGATGTGTCCAATCCATCTCCATCGTCTTTTCATTATGATGGTGCCCATACTCACTACCCTACCGGTGTTTTGTTTGTTTGTTTTTCAATTTTCAAAAGTCCGTTCCCTGTTTTCCCTCCCCCCCCCCCCCCCCACGCTCTCTTTACCATTTCAAGACGTTGCTAGCGCAGTTTTTGTTTGTTGGTTGGTTTTGTTTGTTGTTGTTGTTGTTGTTGTTGTTTTGCTTTTGTTTTTTAGTTGCTTTTGGTTTGTTTGTTTTTTGTTGTTTGTTTTGTTTGAGAGATGCGCAGGGTCAAGGAGTTTGCCACACAATTGCTGGCAGATTTGGGTGCAGCGCATATGAAATTGTCCGAGTACAATGAACCACTCGTGAACAAACAAAGTCAGAATCTATTCGTTCAGTGACAGGCATAAAATAAACTGAACGTATGAATAAATTATGTATACTTAAGAATTCGAACCCAAAGCCCCTTCATGTGCATGTGCTTATTCATAATGTGTCCACGAGCACACAACCAAACCGTTTGACACGACGTCCATATAAGACTGAACATCCAGAGTTTGTTGCGGCTTTTTAAGCGGGAATCTATCAACTATGACATCACTCATGTAGTGTACTCTTTGATGTTCATCCCCTCACATAAGGTCTACCAGTGCCAGACATGGACCCTATACAGTCACTTGGAGCACAACTTTCATCATCATCATCATCAAGTGCCTTGCCACATGGCGTTGGCGATCATGGCCTTCCATCTGTTTCTATCTCTTGTTGCCTCAAGCACCTCTTCCACCCTCTTTGTCTTCAACCACTCTGCAAGTCCGTCCAATATTTTCTCCCTGGGTCTACCTGGTACTCTCTTTCCCTCCAGCTTTCCCGTTGTGACCAGGTACTCCAATTCCCCATTTCCGCATAAAATGGCCTATAAATGTTGCCTGTCTTTTCCTAATCTTCCTTATGAATGATCTACTTCTGTTGCCTCCATCAAGACTTCTCGTTTGTTTTCTTTGCTGTTCATGGAACTCAACATTCTTCTTAGAAACCACATCTTGGCTGCCTCAATCTTGTTCTGGTTTTGCTAGCACAACATTACCACCTGTGAAAAGCTTCCTCAAGCTCTTTACGTGGGCTGCTCCGTCCTTTTGAACAGAACTCTGGACTCAAGATGCGATGTCTCGAGTTCCATCCTATCAGGGAACAGCCAGTCCCTATTGCAACACCTTGCCAGTTCACAGGGTTTCCGCAGGGTTAAGGAGTCTGCCAGACATTTGTCCCCAGCAGAATTGGATAGAGCGCATATGGCATTGTCCAGTTGCGATGAATCCTTCTCGAACCAAGTCCAAATTAAATACCTATTAACAAGGTAAGATATGACCTAGTCAGAGAAAAGGTGGGAACAAAGCTGGTCCACAACCATAGCATTCATCGATAGAGTGGTTTGTCTCTCACTACACTGCCACCCAACCAACTGCTTCAACAAGCAGGTAACGAAGAACTACAGTAAATAAAAACATTTTAACAAGAGAGAGAGAGAGAGAGAGAGAGAGAAGAGGAGAGGAGAGGCAGACAGACAGACAGAGACAGAGAGAAATCATGTGTGTGTGGGTTTACAGAGAAGATGACAAGTTGGATCAAGGGTCATTCGTCGAACAGGCCTGAGTGTACCCTAGCTCAGCACCCTGTGTGTATATGTGTATATGAGAAAGACAGACAGACAGACAGACAGACCGACAGACAGAGTAACAGACAGAGAGACAGACGAGGATAACGGCTTAGGTCAGGGGTCACACGCCCTACTCCCCCCCCCCCTGTCTTTTCCCTCCCAGCTTGCATGCACTTTGTGCCCTGGAGTTTTGGTAGTTGCCGGTGATTGCTTTGGTGAAAGAAGAGAGCGGGCCTTGGTTTGATTTTTTAATCAAGATTTGGCGCCTAACAAATATCAATATTATTGTTATTATTATCAAATATCTGGACTTAGCTTTGAAACAAAAGGGAGGTAGACCAAGGAAGACCTGGATCGACAGCGTGAAGGAGACCTTGACGCCACATGACATGTCTCCACTTCATAACTTCCAGGTCGCCGCTGACAGCCAACCATTTCTCTCCTGAAAAGCCATGACGGTACAGACAGGAAAGCCATGACGGTACAGACAGGAAAGCCATGAAGGTACAGACAGGAAAGCCATGAAGGTACAGACAGGAAAGCCATGACGGTACAGACAGGAAAGCCATGACGGTACAGACAGGAAAACCATGAAGGTACAGACAGGAAAACCATGATGGTACAGACAGGAAAACCATGACGGTACAGACAGGAAAGCCACGACGGTACAGACAGGAAAGCCTCAGACAGGAAAGCTATGACGGTACAGACAGGAAAGCCATGACGGTACAGACAGGAAAGCTATGACGGTACAGACAGGAAAGCCGTGACGGTACAGACAGGAAAGCCACAGACAGGAAATCCATGACGGTACAGACAGGAAAGCCACGACGGTACAAACAGGAAAGCCATAACGGTACAGACAGGAAAGGCACAGACAGGAAAGCCATGACGGTACAGACAGGAAAGCCAGAGACAGGAAAGCCACAGACAGGAAAGCCATGACAGTACAGACAGGAAAGCCACAGACAGGAAAGCCATGACAGTACAGACAGGAAAGCCACAGACAGGAAAGCCATGACGGTACAGACAGGAAAGGCATGACTGTACAGACAGGAAAGCCATGACTGTACAGACAGGAAAGCCATGACGGTACAGACAGGAAAGCCATGACTGTACAGACAGGAAAGCCATGACAGTACAGACAGGAAAGCCATGACGGTACAGACAGGAAAACCATGAAGGTACAGACAGGAAAACCATGACTGTACAGACAGGAAAGCCATGACGGTACAGACAGGAAAGCCATGACTGTACAGACAGGAAAGCCATGACGGTACAGACAGGAAAGCCATGACAGTACAGACAGGAAAGTCATGACAGTACAGACAGGAAAGCCATGACGGTACAGACAGGAAAGCCATGACGGTACAGACAGGAAAGCCATGACGGTACAGACAGGAAAGCCATGACGGTACAGACAGGAAAGCCATGACGGTACAGACAGGAAAGCCATGACGGTACAGACAGGAAAGCCATGACGGTACAGCCATGACGGTACAGACAGGAAAGCCACAGACAGGAAAGCCATGACTGTAAGACAGGAAAGCCATGACGGTACAAACAGGAAAGCCACAGACAGGAAAGCCATGACGGTACTGACAGGAAAGCCATGATGGTGCAGACTGGAAAGCCACAGACAGGAAAGCCATGATGGTACAGACAGGAAAGCCATGACGGTACAGACAGGAAAGCCATGACGGTACAGACAGGAAAGCCATGATGGTGCAGACAGGAAAGCCACAGACAGGAAAGCCATGATGGTACAGACAGGAAAGCCATGATGGTACAGACAGGAAAGCCATGACGGTACAGACAGGAAAGCCATGATGGTACAGACAGGAAAGCCATGACGGTACAGACAGGAAAGCCATGACGGTACAGACAGGAAAGCCATGATGGTACAGACAGGAAAGCCATGACGGTACAGACAGGAAAGCCATGACGGTACAGACAGGAAAGCCATGACGGTACAGACAGCAAAGGCACAGACAGGAAAGCCATGACGGTACTGACAGGAAAGCCATGACGGTACAGACAGGAAAGCCACAGACAGGAAAGCCATGACAGTACAGACAGGAAAGCCATGACGGTACAGACAGGAAAGCCATGACGGTACAGACAGGAAAGCCACAGACAGGAAAGCCATGACGGTACTGACAGGAAAGCCACAGACAGGAAAGCCATGACGGTACAGACAGGAAAGCCACAGACAGGAAAGCCATGACGGTACAGACAGGAAAGCCACAGACAGGAAAGCCATGACGGTACAGACAGGAAAGCCACAGACAGGAAAGCCATGACGGTACAGACAGGAAAGCCACAGACAGGAAAGCCATGACGGTACAGACAGGAAAGCCATGACGGTACAGACAGGAAAGCCATGACGGTACATATAGGAAAGCCATGACGGTACAGACAGGAAAGCCATGACGGTACAGACAGGAAAGCCACAGACAGGAAAGCCATGACGGTACAGATAGGAAAGCCATGACGGTACAGACAGGAAAGCCATGACGGTACAGACAGGAAAGCCACAGACAGGAAAGCCATGACGGTACAGACAGGAAAGCCATGACGGTACAGATAGGAAAGCCATGACGGTACAGACAGGAAAGCCATGACGATACAGACAGGAAAGCCATGACGGTACAGACAGGAAAGCCATGACGATACAGACAGGAAAGCCATGACGGTACAGACAGGAAAGCCACAGACAGGAAAGCCACAGACAGGAAAGCCATGACGATACAGACAGGAAAGCCATGACGGTACAGACAGGAAAGCCATGACGGTACAGACAGGAAAGCCATGACGGTACAGACAGGAAAGCCACAGACAGGAAAGCCACAGACAGGAAAGCCACAGACAGGAAAGACATGACGGTACAGACAGGAAAGCCACAGACAGGAAAGCCATCACGGTACAGACAGGAAAGCCACAGACAGGAAAGCCACAGACAGAAAAGCCACAGACAGAAAAGCCACAGACAGGAAAGCCATGACGGTAAGCCATGACGGTACAGACAGGAAAGCCACAGACAGTAAAGCCACAGACAGGAAAGCTACAGACAGGAAAGCCATGAAGGTAAGCCATGACGGTACAGACAGGAAAGCCACAGTCAGGAAAGCCACAGACATGAAAGCCACAGACAAGAAAGCCATGATGGTACAGATAGGAAAGCCACAGACAGAAAAGCCACAGACAGGAAAGCCATGACGGTAAAGACAGGAAAGCCGTGACGGTACAGACAGGAAAGCCACAGATAGGAAAGCTACAGACAGGAGAGCCACAGACAGGAAAGCTACAGACAGGAGAGCCACAGACAGGAAAGCCATGACGGTACAGACAGGAAAGCCACAGACAGGAGAGCCACAGACAGGAAAGCCATGACGGTACAGACAGGAAAGCCACAGACAGGAGAGCCACAGACAGGAAAGCCATGACGGTACAGACGGACAGAGATAAGAGAAGCCACCATTCCGCTGAAATGTTTTCCTCATATCACCTCCAGCATCAGAAAATACAAGCAATGTTCAGACCTTTTCCATTGATGAAAAGAGGGATAGATGGGGATGGGTGGGGAGGGAGCAGTGGTGAAGGAGGAAAAGAGGGATGGATGGGGGGGTGGAGGGAGGGAACAGTGGTGACCATGCCGAAGGAGGAAAAGGGGGGGGGGGAATGATCTCGGTTACTCAGTCTGACTGCCAGTCTAAGTGATTATTATCTTTGACAGAGAACATGATGGTTTCAACGGCTTTCTTTGCTAGCAGGGCTGCTTAGAAAACCTTTTGACCCCCGCACCCTGTCCACCAGCATCCTGCATTGCCAACTATGTTAGCAAAGCGAAACTTTAACCCTTTGACTCCTGACATAAACTAGTGGATATGGTGAAGGAGTCAAAGAGTTTAATTTCTGCAATTGGTGGATCGGGCGCGGGAATCAAAGGATTAGCTTAGAGACAGACAGAGAGAGACAGAGACAGACAGAAGAGAGAGAGAAGAGAGAGGGGAAAGATAGGAGAGACAGACAGACAAACAGACAGACACAACAGAGAGAGAAGAGAGAGGGGAAAGATAGGAGAGACAGACAGACAAACAGACAGACACACAGACAGATTCAGACAGACATAGACAGACAGACAGAGGAGAGAAAGAGACATAGAGAGAGGAGAGAGAGGAGAGGGAAAAGAGAGGAGAGAGAGAGTAGAGAAAG
>CM060312.1:97537431-97544931 GCA_030674185.1 Monoplex corrugatus | reverse complement strand
GACGGAAAACAATGGAAGACAGAAGAAAAAAGACAGAAAGAGAAACAGAAGACAGAGAAGAGAGAGACAGAAAAGACACAGAGAGAGACAGAGAGAAAGGCAGAGATGAGACAGATACAGGAAGAGAGAGAGGAAGAAGAAGAGAAAGAGAGGAAAGAAGAAGGAGAGAGGAAGAGAGGAGAGTAGAAGGAGAAGAGAAGAGAGTAAGAGAGAAGAGAGGGAGAGAGAGGAAGAGAGGAAGAGAAGAGAGAGAGAAGACGAAGAGAGAGAGAGAGAAGAGAGAGAGAGGAAGAGAGGAGAAGGAAAGAGAGAGAAGAGAGAAGGAGAGAGGAAGAGAGGAAGAGAGGAGAGAGGGAGAGAGAGAGGAGAGAGGAAGAGAGAGAGGGAGAGAGGGAGAGAGGAAGAGAGAGAGGAAGAGAGGAAGAGAGGGAGAGAGGAAGTAGAGGGAGAGAGGAAGAGAGAGGAAGAGAGGAAGAGAGGAGAGAGAGAGAGAGGAGAGAGGGAGAGAGGAGAGAGGGAGAGAGGGAGAGAGGAAGAGAGAGAGACAGGAAGAGAGGAAGAGAGAGAGACAGGAGAGAGGGAGAGAGGGAAGAGAGGAAGAGAGGAAGAGAGGAGAGAGGAAGAGAGGGAGAGAGGAGAGAGGAAAGAGGAAGAGAGGAGAGAGGGAGAGAGGAAAGAGGAAGAGAGGGAGAGAGGGAGAGAGAGGAAAAGAGGAAGAGAGAGGAGAGAGGGAGAGAGGAAGAGAGGAAGAGAGGGAGAGAGGGAGAGAGGAAAAGAGGAAGAGAGGGAGAGAGGAAGAGAGGAAGAGAGGAAAGAGGAACAGAGGGAGAGAGGAAGAGAGGGAGAGAGGGAGAGAGGAAAAGAGGAAGAGAGAGGAGAGAGGGAGAGAGGGAGAGAGGAAGAGAGGAGAGAGGGAGAGAGGAAAAGAGGAAGAGAGGGAGAGAGGAAGAGAGGAAGAGAGGAAGAGAGGGAGAGAGGAAGAGAGGAAGAGAGGAGAGAGAGGAGAGAGGAAAGAGGAAGAGAGGGAGAGAGGGAGAGAGGAAGAGAGGAAGAGAGGAAGAGAGGGAGAGAGGAAAGAAGAAGAGAGGAAGAGAGGGAGAGAGGGAGAGAGGAAGAGGGGAAGAGAGGGAGAGAGGAAGGAGAGAGAGAGAGGAAAGAGGAAGAGAGGGAGAGAGGAAGAGAGGGAGAGAGGAAGAGAGGGAGAGAGGGAAAAGAGGAAGAGAGGGAGAGGAGAGAGAGGAAGAGAGGAGAGAGAGGGAGAGAGGAAGAGAGGAGAGAGAGGAAGAGAGGAGAGAGGAAGAGACGGAAGGAGGGAGGAGTTTGGAATTTCTTCGAGAAGAATTCATGGCACTCGGATAATTCCATATAAGCTCCACCCAAATCTGCCAGTAAGGATCCGTCTGACTCCTTGAACCTACGCCAAAATGTATGGCCTGGCAAGACCTTGAAGCCAGGACGTGTTGGGGGGGGGGGGTGGATGGAGAGACCAGGATCTATTTAAGAGTGACAATGAACACAGCAGTTTTTACCTTGAACTGAAACTGAACTCCAGATATCAGATTTTGACTCCACGGGTCAGTCAGTTGAACCAGTCAACCAGCTGATAAACAGACAGAATACAGGACGGGTCAGTCAGTTGAACAGTCAACCAGCTGATAAACAGACAGAATCAGGGTAAGAAGATAGACAGATAGACAGACAGGTACTGAGAAGAAAGCAAAAAGAAAGGAAAGAAACAAAAGAAAGGACAGTAAAAGCGAACAGAAAGACAGACTGACAGAGAATGGAAGAGAGAGAAAGAGAGAGAGGAAAAGGTTTTTTGTTTTGTTGTTGTTTGTTTTGCTTTTGTTTTGTTTTGTTTTTTGTTTGTTTGTTTGTTTTTGTTTGTTTGTTTTTGTTTGTTTTGTTTGTTCGTTTGTTTGTTTTTTGTTTGTTTTTTCTTGTTTGTTTGTTGTTTGTTTTGTTTTTTGTTTGTTTGTTGTTTTGTTTGTTTTTTGTAGGTTTTGTTGTTGTTGTTGTTTTTCTTGTTTCTTGTTTGCTTTTGGTTGTTGTTGGGGTTATTTTCTCTAGTGTCGCTCTCGTTCAAAGTGGGATTAAGCTATATCATATGGTAACTCAACAAAGAGAATCTCACAGACTCTCAAAATAATTATGTCGTTTGATTCGATTTTCGAAATTAATTATTATGAATTTATAAATAAATATTGTATTAAATAATTGTAATATTATTATAATTAATTACTGACGTAGAAAGACATACGTATTATATCCATTAAAGGAACTTACAGATGTAAATGAAAGGACTTGAGTAAAAGGACATTGATATACGTGAACAAGTGTGATTTAAAGTAAACAGTTAGTTAACAATGGCTTGTATTAACAATGGCTTGTATTATCATGATGTTAATAAACGAAAAAAGAAACGAATAGCACACAGGATGACAAGTCGGAAAGATAAAGCCATAGACAATTAAATATAAATTCATAGATAAATTGATGAACATAACCATGCATATTTGGCACATTAAACAACAACTATATAATAACATATTATTTTGATTAATAAAACTAAAAATGGAGAACATGTGACTTTCAATTTTGTGGGCGAGAGAAACGAAACGAACCATCATTTTTCAACAGCTTTTATAAACACATATGTCTACGTCACATTCCTTTTGTCACAATGGACACAGCAGCAGGGAAGTTTCAATCTTTTTCTCCTAATTTTTGTATCTGGTGTTTGTTTGTTTGTGATCTTACTCTTGACAAATGCCAGTAGGCCGAAAATTTGCGCCTGTCTTGTCTTGTTGTATTAAACACGCGTTCTTTTTCTATTTTCTTGTTTTTCTGATTCCTGTTTGCTTGAACGCGGGCAGTCACACTTGTTGTTTTGGATTACATATCTAAGAAGTTTGGAGTTTGGGGTTTGTTCAAGAGGAATTCATCACACTCGGAAAGTTCCATAAGTTCTCTGTCAAATTCTGTCAGCAAATCTCTGGCACAGCTCAGAATCTGTGCAAAACCTTCCTGCTGATGAAGATCTTGAAATAGGATAGTGGGGTTGGGTAGAGACTCATGAAATACTCAGCTGACACCACCAGAATGATGGAATACTCAGCTGACACCACCAGAATGAGGGAATACTCAGCTGACACCACCAGACTGATGAATACTCAGCTGAAACCACCAGAATGAGGGAATACTCAGCTGACACCACCAGACTGATGAATATCAGCTGACCCCACCAGAATGATGAATACTCACTGACACCACCAGAATGAGGATACTCAGCTGACACCACCAGACTGATGGAATATTCAGCTGACACCAAATGATGAATACTCAGCTGACACCACCAGACTGATGGAATATTCAGCTGATACCACCAGAATGATGGAATACTCAGCTGACACCACCAGAATGATGGAATACTCAGCTGACACCACTAGAATGATGAAATACTCAGCTGACACCACCAGAATGATGGAATACTCAGCTGACACTACCAGAATGATGAAATACTCAGCTGACACCACCAGACTGATGGAATATTCAGCTGACACCACCAGAATGATGGAATACTCAGCTGACACCACCAGAATGATGGAATACTCAGCTGACACCACTAGAATGATGAATACTCAGCTGACACCACCAGAATGATGGAATACTCAGCTGACACCACCAGAATGATGAAATACTCAGCTGACACCACCAGAATGATGAAGCATTACGATGGGCAGCCAACAGACCAGTTTTCAATGTAGTGGGCTGGAGCTGAACTCGAGATGTTAACACTGAATCCACGAACCAACCGACGAGATAGAATGAGAGGAGTGGGTGGGAGAGAGATGGGAGGGAGGGAGAGAGAAAACCAGAGCAAAAGAGAAAAACAGAGCGAAAGAAAAAAAAACATAGAAAAAGAGAAAAACAGAGCAACAACAAAACAAAACAAAACATAGAAAAAGAGAAAAAACAGATGTGACAGAGACACCACGAGAGATAGACAAACACAGTTCAGAACTCTGTCATTCCATGTGCCCCCCAGGGTCAAAGAGTACGAAAGCCGACCAATTAAAACATCACAGGACTCTCACATACACACATCTGTTTGCTAGCAAATACGAACAATATACGATGCACCGACTGTTCGTATTGGTTCACAGATGGGCACACAGAGAATAGATAAATAAATAACAAAAATGGGGGCAGAGAAAATCACATTTTCATTCTCTGGCAGTCCGAAATGAAAATATGATACAAGACTGGATTTGGACACAGAAACAGAAATCTGAATATGATGGCAATTTGTGTGAATATGACATATTATTGTATTCAACACTTAATTCAGTGAGGTGCAAAATGATCATTTATCGGTAACTTTGTAGACGTGTCTGTAAATAGGAATAAGATGGAGGTGCACTTATAAATAATGAAGAGTTGAAAAAAATAGGCTTGATGTACAAAGACCAGCTTCAAGGCTAAATGATTTGTCAATCTGTTTTGAAGGATCGAGAAAGAGAGGAAAATCAGAATAAGAAATTTCACAAATTAATTCTGAACGGCCAAGTTTAAGAGATTATAAACATTATGGAAACACACTATGAATTACATGTGAGAGACACATACATACACAGACAATTCTGAGTTTCTTGAGAAAGACTTTAAAGTCGAAAATTTGACCCCTCCACAAGGTGTTCGGGTGTTGTGTACAGTAAGAATACACAGACAAACAGATAGAAACAGACATTGTTGGCATGTCATATCGTATCATGCCATATCATATATCATATCATATCATATCATATCATATCATATCATATCATATCATATCATATCATATCATATCATATCATATCATATCATATTCATATATATATCATATCATATATATCATATTCATATCATATCATATCATATCTATCATATCATATCATATATCATATCATATCATATATCATATCATATATCATATATATTATATCACATTATAGTATATCATACCAAATATCGCATCATATCTTACCTTACCTTACTTAAAATTATCTGGTCTTGTCTTGTCTTGTCTTGTCTTGTCTTGTTTGTCTTGTTTGTCATATCATTATCATATATATCATATCATATCATATCATATCATAGCATACATCATATATCATACTACATATCATATCATGTCATATCGTAAGTTACAACTTGTTTTGGCGTGTCTTCTTCTGTTGTATTAATTTCTAGTTGAGGAAGTTGTAACTTCCATATAATCTTCACGACTGCTATGTTTATGCTGTGTCTGGTCCATACAACTTTCTGTGTCTGTGTCTGTGTCTGTGTCTGGTCCATACAACTTTCTGTGTCTGTGTCTGTGTCTGTGTCTGTGTCTGTGTTGTGTCTTGTCTGTGTCTGTGTCTGGTCTTCGTGTCTGTGTCTGTGTCTGTGTCTGTGTCTGTGTCTGTGTCTGTGTCTGTGTCTGTGTCTGTGTCTGTGTCTGTGTCTGTGTCTGTGTCTTGTGTCTGTGTCTGTGTCTGTGTCTGTGTCTGGTCCATACAACTTTTGTGTCTGTGTCTGTGTCTGTCTGTGTCTGTCTGGTCCATACAACTTTGTGTGTCTGTGTCTGTGTCTGTCTGTGTCCATACAACTTTGTGTGTCTGTGTCTGTGTCTGTGTCTGTGTCTGTGTCTGTGTCTGGTCCATACAACTGGAACGTCCTTCCCTATCTATCCAACTGTCACAAACTCTCTCTTCCTGTAAGTCTAACTTAAAGACTCACCTTTTTGGCCAGCAGCGATTTACCCCCCACCCCCACCCCACCCCTCTACTTGTTGACTTTTTGTCCCACTGCCCTCCTGTCCTCCCCCTTGAGTTTTTGAGTTTGCGTGTAATAATAATAATAATTACAATATTTATATAGCGCAAAATCTTGATAAAAATCAAATCTAAGCGCTGAAGCAGACACACACGCAGGCACGCACGCCCGCACACACACGCACGCACACACACAGACACACACACACACACACACACACACACACACACACCCACACACACGCATGGCTATAAATGGGGAGAAAGAATAAAAGCAATAAAAGCAAGAATAAAAGCAATGGAAAATTATAGAGAGCATAGCATACAATTATATATTATAACCATGTGGTTCCCTCCGAGCGGAGACAGGCTGCAGAGGGGAGGGTTAAGTGAGGTTAGGATTTTATGCAGGAGAGAAAAGGTGAGTTTTGAGAGCGGACTTGAAGGAGACAAAAGTAGGTTGCTGACGGACTGAGAGAGGAAGTTTGTTCCAGGAGAGTGGACCAGAAACAGAGAAGGCTCGTGGACCATAGGTATTGAGCTTAGTGCGTGGAAAGCGAAGAGTCAGAGGATCAGAGGCAGAGCGGAGGGTACGTGAGGGAACATAGATCTCAAGTAGGCTTGACAGGTAATCGGGGGCTGCGTTATTGAGGCTTTTGTAGCACATGGTGTCTAGTTTGTACTGTATGCGCTTTGATACAGGGAGCCAGTGAAGTTGTGCCAGGAGAGGAGATATGTGGTCAGCTTTTTTCTTTTTGAGTACAAGGCGTGCAGCATTGTTTTGAATGCGCTGTAGGATGTGAATGGTGGAGGCAGGAAGACCAGACAGGAGTGAATTGCAATAGTCAATGCGAGACATTATGAAGGAGAGAACGAGTTTTGCAGTTGTTTCGACAGAGAGATACTTCCTGATCAGCTTTATACGATGGAGATGATAGTAGCAGGATCTGGCAGTTTGAGAAACAAAGTTGTTCATGGAGAGGGTAGAGTCAATGCAGACACCAAGGTTTTTAGCTTGTGCCCTGCGTGTACCTTGTGCCCTGCGTGTACCTTGTGCCCTGGAGTTGTGGTCGTTGTTGGCTGATTGGTGTGGTGATTGGTGTGGTGATTGGTGTGGTGATTGGTGTGGTGAATGGTATGCTGATTGGTGTGCTGATTGGTGTGGTGATTGGTGTGGTGAATGGTGAGAGTGTGTGCCTTGCTTTGATTCTTGTATCAAGATTTAGTGCCTTATTATCATTATTATCATTATCATTACTTTGTTTGTGTTATTGTTACATTATTATTGTTTTCATTAGTAGTAGTAGTAGTGTTATTACTGTTGTTGTTGTTGTTGTTGTCATGATCATTATTATTATGGTTATTATTAATATTGCCATTATTATTGGTGCACCTGTTGCAAATCTGTCAACAAAGTCATTATACAAAACAAAACAAAAATGGCGACATCTGACGGGTATCCAGGAAGTATGACCTGCATGTGGCCCAGTCCCCTTACAGTGTAAGGAAGGAGTCAGGGGCTGAGCACTTATCTGAGGGGAACTTCCTGTCTGACTACTTTCTGTTGTCCAGCTCCCCTCACAGTTTTCTTGCTACTTACCACAGTGAGATGGACTGACCACAACTGACTCCTGTACTGTCCAAGTTCTTTTGAAGAATGAATTTAATATATTATTTTAAAATTCACATCGCTTTTATCACA
>CM060312.1:97532431-97534931 GCA_030674185.1 Monoplex corrugatus | reverse complement strand
AAGCTGTCACAGAAGAGAGCAGCCTGAACCTCACATTGCTAATCTACTGTAACAAAAGAAATGAATACAAATATGGATCTGAATATGAATATGAATATGAAAATGAATATGAAAATGAATACTGGTCAGATGACAAAGATCACTTCATTCTCTGCTGACGAATATGATGGAGGACTGGTGTTGTTCCCACCATTTCTGCGATCTTGGTGTTTCTGATCATGTCACGTCTGGTCTTGCTGTCAACTCTTGTCAGACAACTCATTTTATACGTAATCATTTTATGACCCACGGGGCTTGGTCAGGGTCCAGACATGTTCATATTCATATTCATATTTATATTCATATTCATGTCTTTTATCAGAGTACATTTACTGTGTGAACTTGTGCTGCTGTCCCCTTTGAGATCGTGTCACGGCAGAGCAAGACTACCCAGTATTTAAACCCAGACATCAGACAGACCACAAGGCCTATTGGCCTTCAACAGGAGGACCTGGGAAATACACCTCTCTCCAATACAAGTGCGACTGCCCGCGCCCAAGCAAACATGAACCAGAAGAACGAGAAAACCAATATAAGCGCGTATCCAACGAGACAAAACAAAAGTTTGGTTTCTGGACCAGTAAGAAACAGACTTTGAGCTCACTGCTCTCTCCAATGTTTTACACCAGGGCATCCTGGGCGAGTACCCTGCTCTTCACGATTTTCAACTGTCGTAGGATATTTAGCGTGCGCTGGCCGAAAGGCACACGGGTCCAACTCGTTTTTCGTCCACTTCCGAAGGACTAGACGTTCTGTTCGATTTTCCGGTCAAACTGAGGAGAAAAGTCAAGCTCTCAGCGGGGAACGAACCCCAGAACCTCGAGTTAAGTTAATTGCAGGCGAACATCTGAACCACTCTGCCACTACTGTCTCTCTGTTAGGGTGGGGATGAAAATACAATAGGTAAGTTTGGCTTCTGGATCAGTAAGAAACAGGCTTTGAGCTCACTGATGACCGTCAACTCATTTCCTAGCGACATCCCTGACAGTACATGGGCATTGAGTAAACAAGAAGAAAGAATGAAAATCAAACACACACACACACACACACACATACACACACACACACACACACACACACACACACACACACACACACATACACACACACACACACACACACACACACACACACATACACACACACGCATGGCTATAAATGGGGAGAAAGAATAAAAGCAATAAAAGCAAGAATAAAAACAATGGAAAATTATAGAGAGCATACCAGTAACACCTTTCCAAATCCAACCGAAATACTGATAGTGTCTTTACAACGGAAACAAAAGAACGAATTCCCACGTTGTTCCATAAGCCGTTTTTTGTTTCGTTTCTTTCTTTCTTTCTTTCTTTCTTCGTTCGTTCATTTGTTCGTTTGTTTCTTTGTTTGTTTCTTTGTTTATTAGAGCTGGGATTTCAAAATCTGGTATTTCGAGTACAATCCCAACTGATAATATTAAAAGCTAACCATCACAATGTGTCCATCATTCCGTCAGTGTCAGTGTAGTGTTTGATACGTCCCTTATATCAACCATCACAATGTGTCCATCATTCCGTCAGTGTCAGTGTAGTGTTTGATACGTCCCTTATATCAACCATTGTAATGTGTCCATCATTCCGTCAGTGTCAGTGTAGTGTTTGATACGTCCCTTATATCAAAAGCTAAACAATGCTGCACGCCTTGTACTCAAAAAGAAAAAAGCTGACCACATATCTCCTCTCCTGGCACAACTTCACTGGCTCCCTGTATCAAAGCGCATACAGTACAAACTAGACACCATGTGCTACAAAAGCCTCAATAACGCAGCCCCCGATTACCTGTCAAGCCTACTTGAGATCTATGTTCCCTCACGTACCCTCCGCTCTGCCTCCGATCCTCTGACTTTTCGCTTTCGACGCACTAAGCTCAATACCTATGGTCCACGAGCCTTCTCTGATTCTGGTCCGCTCTCCTGGAACAAACTTCCTCTCTCAGTCCGTCAGCAACCTATTTTTGTCTCCTTCAAGTCCGCTCTCAAAACTCACCTTTTCTCCTCTGCATAAAATCCTGACCTCACTCAATCCCCTCTGCAGCCTGTCTCCACTCGGAGGGGAATCACATTGCAATATATAATTGTATATAATATGCTCTCTATAATTTTCCATTGCTTTTATTCTTTCTCCCCATTTATAGCCGTGTGCGTGTGTGTGTGTGTGTGTGTGTGTGTGTGTGTGTGTGTGTGTGTGTGTGTGTGTGTGTGTGTGCGTGAGTGCGTGTGTGTGCGTGTGTGTGTGTGCGTGCGTGCGTGTGTGTGTTTCAGCGCTTAGATTTGATTTTATCAGGATTTTGCGCTATATAAATATTGTAATTATTATTATTTAATTATTATCATAATGTGTCCATCATTCTGTCAGTGTCAGCCTAGTGTTTGATAGGTCCCTTCTCCTCCTATTCATTTCAACACCTTACCAGCGCATTGGGTTTC
>CM060312.1:97514931-97522431 GCA_030674185.1 Monoplex corrugatus | reverse complement strand
AGAGAGATAGAGAAACAAAAAGACAAAAAAGACAGACAGAGACAAAGAGATAGACGGAGACAGAAAGAGAAAGAGAGGAAAAATAAAATGCATTTAAGTGTGTTCATGACAGAGAGTGGAAAACAAGAAGTTGTGTGTATGTATGTGTATGTGTGCCTGCGTGCTGTTTGGTCTGTGTGTGTGTGTGTGTGTGTGTGTGTGTGTCTGTGTGTGTATGTGTGTGTACGTGTGTGTGTGTGTGTGTGCGTGCGTGCGTGCGTGTGTGTGTGTGCGTGTGTGTATGTGTCTGTCTATCTGTCTGTGTGTGTCTGTGTGTGTATGTGTGTGTGTGTGTCTGTCTGTGTGTGTGTCTGTCTGTGTGTGTGTTGTCTGTCTGTCTGTCTGTGTATGTGTGTGTGTCTGTGTGTGTATGTGTGTCTGTGTGTGTCTGTGTGTGTGTCTGTCTGTCTGTGTGTGTCTGTGTGTGTCTGTGTGTGTGTATATGTGTGTCTGTGTGTGTGCGTGTATGTGTGCCTGTCTGTCTGTCTCTTTCTCTCTGTCTCTCTGTCTCACTGTCGTTTTCTGTGTCTCTGTCTGTCTGTAGTCATATGTTTGTCTGTATGCAATTACGTACGTGCATGCTTGCATGCGCGTATGAGAGAGAGACAGACTGACAGAGACAGAGTCAGAAAAGCAACACTGACTCACAGAATGATACATTTCACTTAGAGAAAAAAGAACAGAAAATATAAATCAAATATCGCTCTTTGCCAAAGATGTCATTACACCATTTACATATTTATGACGGCATTTGATCGTTGTGCACGCGCAACATGAGTTGTGCAGACATCCGGTAGAGCATGCGCATTAATTAACCATTAACTTCTAGACAGTCATTGATCTCTCTCTCTCTCTCTCTCTCTCTCTCTCTCTCTCTCTCTCTCTCTCTCTCTCTCTCTCTCGCTTTCTCTCTCTCTCTCTCTCTGTCTGTCTGTCTGTCTCTCTGTCCGTCTGTCTCTCTGTCTGTCTCTCTCTCTGTGTCTGCCTCGCTCTCTCTCTCTCTCTCTCTCTCTCTCTCTCTCTGTGTCTCTCTGTCTCTGTCTCTGACTCTCCCTGTCTCTGTCTCTGTCTCTCTCTCTCTGTGTGTCTCTGGTCTCTCTCTCTCTCTCTCTCTCTCTCTCTCTCTGTCTCTGTCTCTGACTCTCCCTGTCTCTGTCTCTCTCTCTGTCTCTGTCTCTGTCTCTCTCTGTCTCTGTCTCTCTCTCTCTCTCTCTGTCTCTGGTCTCTCTCTCTCTCTCTCTCTCTCTCTCTGTCTCCGGTCTCTCTCTCTGTCTCTCTCTCTCTCTCTCTCTCTGTCTCTGACTCTCTCTCTCTCTACTCTCTCTCACACACACTCTTTCATTCTCTCTCTCTGTCTCTCTTTCTCTCTCTCTCTCTCTCTTTCTCTTTCTTTCTCTTTCTTTGTCTCTCTCTTTCTTTTTCTCTATCTCTTTCTTTCTCTTTTTTATCTCTCTCTCTCTTTCTCTTTCTCTCTCTCTCTCTGTCTTTCACTCTCTCTCTCTCTCTCTCTCTCTTATTTATATATACATGATATACATGTATATATATGATTTTATATCTTGTGTGTGTGTGTGTGTGTGTGTGTGTGTGTGTGTGTGTGTGTGTGTGTGAAAACATTTCTTCTTCTGTGTGTTTAGTTCCTGTATGTATTATCAAAAACGGTAAACTTGAAAAAAAAAAGCTTTTAGCAAATAACCATTCATCATCATCATCAGGTGCCCTGCCGCATGGCGTCGGCGATCATAGCCCTTCATACGAATCTATCCCTTGTCGCTGCAAGTACATCTCCCACCCTCGCTGTCCTCAGCCATCCTGCAAGTCTGTCCAATATTTTTTCCCTGGGTCTACCTGGTGCTCTCTTTCCCTCCAGCTTTCCTGCTCTGACCAGGTGCTCTAATTCCCCTTTTGACATAAAAAGTCCTATAAATGTTGTTTGTCTTTCGCTTATCATTTTTTTTTATCAATGATCAATAACCATTATCGTATGAAAAAAGATACTGTCATCGTCATTGTCATCGTCACTGTCTTTTACATAACAAAAATTATCAACACAAATCGTGAAAAAGACCTTCTTGTGATAGATAGTGCAAAATGTAATATCACCAGACTTAGATTTGGAATATCACATGCTGCTGTAATGAAAAGCGAGGGAGAAAAAATTACCATGGTGAATGATTTGTTTTTGACTTCTTCTTCTTCTTCTTCTTTCATTTCTTGTTCTTCTTCTTCTTCTTCTTCTCTTCTTCTACTTCTTCTTCTTCTTCTTTCATTTCTTCTTGTTCTCTTTCTTCTACACCGGTTACTTCGTGAAAAAATCGATGGGGCGCCGCATTAAAGTATCGTTCACCAGATTCCTCCGGCTCTGTAGGCTGTGTGCCAAAGCCGGGGTCTCTACGGACAGTTTTCTCTATTATTGCTTCAATGTTGTCAGATTGAGCCTCTTTTCTTGGCTGGCGTATGTGGTCCATACATTTTCCATCTCCGCTGCTTGCGACGCATCCTCGGCATCCAATGGCAAGACAAGGTGACCAACACAGAGGTCCTTCGTCGTGCGGGCCTATAGACCATCTTTGCCCTCCTAAGCCAACGCCGATTATACTGGCTTGGCCATGTGCGTCGAATGGAGGATGGACGCATACCTAAAGACGTTCTCTACGGCGAACTGGCAAACCGGAAGCGAACTCCAGGACGCCCACAACTACGCTTTGTAGACGCATGCAAAAGGGACCATAGAAGCTCAGGGATCGACCCAGGCTCTTGGGAGACTCTGGCGGAAGACAGGGCAGCGTGGCGGACAGCCGTTCAGCAAGGCGTTGTGAATGCGGAGAGGAGGAGAGTAGAAAGCGCAGATGAGAAAAGGGCTCTTCGCAAGCAACGTTCCAGAAACCAGACAACAGCGACTCAATTTGTATGTGGCAGATGTGACAGAGATTGCCACTCAAGAATCAGCCTGCACAGCCACAGCAGAAAGTGCACGTCATGACCACAACGCCTCCTGGTGCAGACTATCATCTCCTGAGATGTAAAGAGGCCGACTGACTGACTGTTGTCAGATTATCGGGGTTTTTTTTTGTCTGTTCCCGTTCATCTGGACAGTTAGCGGAAGACTGATTAGCAAGGTCATTGGATCTTGCTGTGTGCAACATCCAGGTGGCTTTCTGTAGTCAACAGGAGTCAGCAGATCTTCATGCGCTCCAGTGTGCTACTGATGGTTTGTTCATCGGTGATAAAATAAGTGTATCCGAGTCTTATGAGAGACAGAGAGAGGGAGGGAGGGGGAGAGAGACAGACAGAGAGAGGGAGAGAGAGAGGGAGAGAGAGAAGGAGGGAGAGAGAGGGAGAGAGAGAAGGAGAGAGAGGGAGAGAGAGAAGGAGGGAGAGAGAGAGGGGGAGAAAGATGGACGGAGGGAGAGAGAGAAAGAGACAGAGGAAGAGAGACACAGAGAGAGGGAGAGCGAGAGAAGGAGGGAGAGAGTGGTGAGAGAGAGATAAAACCTCATAACATAAAATTGCTCAAGGATGATAGAGCCAGGTCCCAGTGGCTCTGTCTTACAGCTGGTCCCTACTGTTCTATACTTATAGTGTAAGCATAGTAAAACACAGACAGCTGGTCCCTACAGTTCTATACTTATAGTGTAAGCATAGTAAAACACAGACAGCTGGTCCCTACTGTTCTATACTTATAGTGTAAGCATAGTAAAACACAGACAGCTGGTCCCTACAGTTCTATACTTATAGTGTAAGTATAGTAAAACACAGACAGCTGGTCCCTACTGTTCTATACTTATAGTGTAAGCATAGTAAAACACAGACAGCTGGTCCCTACAGTTCTATACTTATAGTGTAAGCATAGTAAAACACAGACAGCTGGTCCCTACAGTTCTATACTTATAGTGTAAGCATAGTAAAACACAGACAGCTGGTCCTACTGTTCTATACTTATAGTGTAAGCATAGTAAAACACAGACAGCTGGTCCCTACAGTTCTATACTTATAGTGTAAGCATAGTAAAACACAGACACAGCTGGTCCCTACAGTTCTATACTTATAGTGTAAGCATAGTAAAACACAGACAAGCTGGTCCCTACTGTTCTATACTTATAGTGTAAGTATAGTAAAACACACAGACAGCTGGTCCTACAGTTCTATACTTATAGTGTAAGCATAGTAAAACACAGACACAGCTGGTCCTACAGTTCTATACTTATAGTGTAAGCTATAGTAAAACACAGACAGCTGGTCCCTACAGTTCTATACTTATAGTGTAAGCATAGTAAAACACAGACACAGCTGGTCCTACAGTTCTATACTTATAGTGTAAGTATAGTAAAACACAGACAGCTGGTCCCTACTGTTCTATACTTATAGTGTAAGCATAGTAAAACACAGACAGCTGGTCCCTACAGTTCTATACTTATAGTGTAAGTATAGTAAAACACAGAAGCTGTCCTACTGTTCTATACTTATAGTGTAAGCATAGTAAAACACAGACAGTGTCCTAACTGTTCTATACTTATATGTAAGCATTGTAAAACACAGACAGGGTCCTGACAGTTCTATACTTAAGTGTAAGCATAGTAAAACACAGACAGTGTCCCTACTGTTCTATACTAAAGTAAGTATAGTAAAACAACAGACAGCTGGTCCCTACAGTTCTATACTTATAGTGTAAGCAAGTAAAACACAGACAGTGGTCCCTACTGTTCTGATCACTTATAATGTAAGTATAGTAAAACACAGACAGCTGGTCCTACAGTTCTATACTTATAGTGTAAGCATAGTAAAAACAGACAGCTGGTCCTACTGTTCTATACTTAAATGTAAGTATAGTAAAACAGACAGCTGGTCCCTACAGTTCTATACTTATAGTGTAAGCATAGTAAAACACAGACAGCTGGTCCCTACTGTTCTATACTTAAAGTAAGTATAGTAAAACACAGACAGTGGTCCCTACAGTTCTATACTTATAGTGTAAAGCATAGTAAAACACAGACAGCTGGTCCCTATGTCTAACTTATAATGTAAGTATAGTAAAACACAGACAGCGGTCCCTACAGTTCTATACTTATAGTGTAAGCATAGTAAAAAAAAAATTAAAAAAACAGATGAAGAAGTTAAAAAGTTCTGAAAAAGTCAAAGAAGTTATAGAAACGAATTCTAATGAAATAGTGATTTTCATACGTCAGTTGATCGAGAGCTTACGAGAGAGAGAGGGAGTGGGAGAGACAGACAGACAGACAGACAGACAGAAAGACAGACAGAGACAGAGGACAGACATCGACAAAGAGACAGAGAAACAAAGAGACAAAGACAGAGACAGACAGAGACAGACAGAGACAGAGAGACAGAGAAACAAAGACAGAGACAGACAGACAGACGGACAGACAGACCGACAGACGGACAGAGACAGACAGACAGACATAGACAGACAGACAGACAGACAGAGACAGACAGACAGACTGACATAGACAGACAGACAGAGCAGACAGACAGATAGACAGACAGACAGAGACAGACAGATAGACAGACACAGACCGACATAGACAGACAGAGAGACAGACAGAGAGACATACAGACAGACAGACAGAGAGACAGACAAAGGATGGGGTGTGCAGATTGTTTCTGACAATAACAAGACCTTAACAGCTTGTAGTTTGTTCAAGTGGGATTCATCGCACTCGCACATTTCCATATGCGCTCCGCGCCACCCGCCATCTGTAACACGACAGACTTCACAAGCCTGCACTAAACCCATATGTGCTGGCAAGGTCTTGGTATGAATGGGGGTGGGGGGGGAGATAGAATAACAGGCTATGGAACACTGAGTGACCCACCACAATGACTGGAGCAATAAGATGGACAGTGAACACACCACCACAATGACTGGAGCATTAAGATGGACAGTGAACACCACCACAATGACTGGAGCATTAAGATGGACAGTGAACACCACCACAATGACTGCAGCATTAAGATGGACAGTGAACACCACCACAATAACTGGAGCATTAAGATGGACAGTGAACACCACCACAATGACTGCAGCATTAAGATGGACAGTGAACACCACCACAATGACTGCAGCATTAAGATGGACAGTGAACACCACCACAATGACTGCAGCATTAAGATGGACAGTGAAAGGCCAACTGACACACCACCACAATGACTGGAGCATTAAGATGGACAGTGAACAGACCACTGACACACCACTTCAATGACTGGAGCATTAAGATGGACAGTAAACAGACCAACTGACACACCACACAATGACTGGAGCATTAAGTTGGACAGTGAACAGGCCAACTGACACACACCACAAATGACTGGAGCATTAAGATGGACAGTGAACAGACCAACTGACACACACCACTTCAATGACTGGAGCATTAAGATGGACAGTAAACAGACAAACTGACACACCACCACAATGACTGGAGCATTAAGATGGACAGTAAACAGACCAACTGACACACCACCACAATGACTGGAGCATTAAGATGGACAGTGAACAGACCAACTGACACACCACCACAATGACTGGAGCATTAAGATGGACAGTGAACAGGTCAACTGACACACCACCACAATGACTGGAGCATTAAGATGGACAATGAACAGGCCAATGACACACCACCACAATGACTGGAGCAAAGATGGGCAGTAAACAGACCAACTGACACACCACCACAATGACTGGAACATTAAAATGGACAGTGAACAGACCAACTGACACACCACCACAATGACTGGAGCATTAAGATGGGCAGTAAACAGACCAACTGACACACCACCACAATGACTGAAGCATTAAGATGGACAGTGAACAGGCCAACTGACACACCACCACAATGACTGGAGCATTAAGATGGGCAGTGAACAGGTCAACTGACACACCACCACAATGACTGGAGCATTAAGATGGACAGTGAACAGACCAACTGACACACCACCACAATGACTGGAGCATTAAGATGGACAGACAACAGGCCAGCTTTTATCTTGTGGGCTGGGATTGAACTCGAAATATCAGATCTTGAGTCCACCAATCCTACAAGAACCAGCCACTTTGCCAAGTTCTTCGAATAGTTGAATTTAAAATTGTGACCAAACGAGAATCTGAGAACATTTTAAGAAAAACGGTATTACACTTCCGTCAAACTTTTTGAGCATTTCCTTTGGACTATCTTTATTGGCCATGAAGTTCAAATTTGATACTTATACATATTCATCACGTTCACGCTGTTAAGTGCACATGCATGCACCCACGCACGTACACACACGCATACACTTTCTCTCTCTCTCTTTCCCTCCCTTTCTCTCTCTCTCTCTCTCTCTCTCTCTTTCTCTCTCTGTCTCTCTCTCTCTCTCTCTCTCTCTCTCTCTCTCTCACACACACACAATCTCTCTTTCTCTGTCTCTCTCTGTCTCTCTCTCTCTCTCTTTCTCTCCCTTTTGCTA
>CM060312.1:97492431-97504931 GCA_030674185.1 Monoplex corrugatus | reverse complement strand
TGTGTGTGTGTGTGTTTGTGTGTGTGTTTGTGTGTGTGTGTGTGTGTGTGTGTTGTGTGTGTGTGTGTGTGTGTTGTGTGTGTGTGTGTGTGTGTGTGTGTGTGTGTGTGTGTGTGTGTGTGTGTGTGTGTGTGTGTGTGTGTGTGTGTGTTAAAGCGTGTATGTTAATGTGTGTGTGTGTGTTCGTTCTTTAATTTAACGTCTTTTCACTATAAGTGATATTAGACGGGGGAGGGGGGGAAGGGGAAATTAAAAAAAAGTGAACAAAATAAAATGTAGAACGATAGTTGGACGGGTTGGATTTGGACAGAGGGAAGACAGAGGAAAAAGACATTAGCAGGTGGGGGAACAGTAAAATGGAACGAGAACTTAACACTAACAATTAACTTCAACAACGTAAGGGAAATTGTAACACTAAAATACAAACCGAATAAAGTTAAAGTAATGCATTAACAGGACTGTGAACTAATGATTCTGAAATTCTAACTAACAACGTTTGATCTGATGTAATTTTCTGGAAATGATTTTCAGAATACTTTTCTTGAGTAAACATTTTCGGTAAAAAAGAACGTAGCATTTTGCAGTAGAATATACAGTGAAACAGTGTGAACTGTTCGCCGCAAATACACTTGACATTTTTACAATATTTTGTTTTCAATGCGTTTAGCTGAATACGAAAACAAACAGCAACAATCGATCTCAAATGATACATGGAAGAATACTGCAATTTTTTACATACATTTTGAACGGTAAGTTTTATCATTTGTTGTGACACAAACTGTTCATCTGAATGTTCATGAAATCGAGTCCATGAGGCTGATTCGAGCAAGTTGCAAGCTTCTTTTACGGAGGTATGAACATGTAATTCTATAGCATTATCAGCATTCTGGGCGCCTTGCTTAGCTGCTCTGTCAACTACTTCGTTGCCATGAAGACCAACATGAGAAGGCACCCAGCATAAACTGATATCTGTACCTTTGACCCTTAAACGATGTATAAGATGATTTGCCTCAGTAATTAAATCAGGTCTTGTGTCGGCATTAAAAGACCGTAAGGCATATAATACAGATTTTGAGTCAACAAAGAGAACTACTTTGAAAGACATGGGTTTAAGATTTACTAGATAATGCATCCAGATCTTCACCTGCCGGATAATGATGGAGAAACATCTGCAGCATCAGAGAGACCTGTTCCACAACTTCATAGACTTTAAAAAAGCATTCGACAGGGTGTGGCATAAGGGTTTGTGGCAGGTGCTAAGAAAGTTTGGCATAGAGGAAAGTCTCGTCCAAACCATCCAGGCGCTGTATAACACTGCCAGCAGCGCAGTTCTCCTCAACAACCAGATAGGGGACTACTTCAAGACCACAGTTGGAGTCCGTCAAGGCTGCCTACTCTCTCCCGTGCTGTTCAATCTCTTCCTGGAGAACATCATGCGTGAAGCCCTCCATGACTTCCACTCCACTGTCTCCATCGGAGGAAGAACCATCAACAACCTGAGGTTCGCAGATGACATCGACCTGATGGGAGGCAGCAACGAAGAACTAGAAGACCTGACCATGAGACTGGAAGAAAGTGCAGGTGCACACGGAATGGAAGTGAGCACAGAAAAAAGCAAAGTCCTGGTCAACAGCACAACCAACACCCATGCTGAAATCTACATGAACGGGCAACAGCTTGAAGAAGTGGACGCTTTCAAATACCTTGGCGCCACTCTCACCAAAGACGGTCGCTCTACAACAGAAATCAAGACCAGACTAGCGATCGCAACAGCAGCAATGGTAAAGCTAAACAAGATCTGGAAGAGCAGAGAGATCGGCTTTCCATCGAAGATGAAGCTGTACAAGTCCCTGGTGCTCCCCATCCTGCTGTATGGATGCGAGAGCTGGACCATGACAGCACAGACCACCAAGAGAATCCAGACGTTTGAAACTAAATGCTTCAGGCGCTTGCTCGGGATCTCTTGGCAAGATCGGAAGACAAACGACTTTGTGTGGAGCCAAATAACAACACTCGCAGGCCCACAAAAACCCCTCCTGGCAACAGTCAAGAACAGGAAGCTGTCGTGGTTCGGGCATGTCACACGCCACAACTCACTGCCCAAAACGGTCCTCCAGGATACACTGGGAGGCGGCAGACGAAGGGGACGACAAGCCAAATGCTGGATGGACAACATCAAAGAATGGACCAGGTTGGATAGCCCCACGCTGGTGCGACAGGCGGAGGACAGGACCGGTTGGCGACGGCTGGCTTCAAGAGTGTCTCTCATCTCTCCTACGAGTCGTACGCCCATCACGGACAGGAGAATGATGATGATGATGAGATAATGCAATGCTTGATTAATAGCGACTAATTCCGCTGTAAAGATCGATAAGTTTGCCCCAACGAAAAATGACTTTTTTATCTTAAATTTTGGAACATAAAATGCTGCTCCAGCACATTTATTTTCTAAGACTGATCCATGGGTAAAAATGTGAAGGTGGGTACGGTATTTTTCATCGATGTGTTCTCTTGCTGTGGATATCGAATTGTTGACGTTTTCAGATTTCTTAGCGTCTGTATAATCAATATCAAAAGAGGCTTTTTGCATTTCCCATGTAGGGATAGGCGTTGTTGATGGTGTCTCAGCTATTTCATCCATATTTATGTTAGACTGTTTGACCAAGTCAGATATGTAAGTTGCAACAGTCATTTGTGATGAAATGCTTTTTGCTCACTTTGGAAAGTCAACATCAGACCTGATTTTAATTTCCTTACTCACAAAATTGTCCGTTTGTGAAGTAGTTCTGACTGCAAATTTTGCTGTCGCTAGCTCACGGTAGTTGTTCAGAGGCAGAATTCCAGCAACTTTGTACGTTTCCAGATTAGAGGCATGAGTAGGGACACCTAGAGCAATTTTAATACTTTTGCAGTCAAAGCTTTGTATCTTCTTTAATAAATATTTTGGTGCACTGAAGAACACTTCTTGCGCATAGGATAATTTAGATCGTACAACTGCTGTTGATAGATGAATTAGTATGTTCGTATCCATTCCCCAAGGTAATCGGCTTATTATCTTTAGAAAATTTAGGGCTTTTCTTGCTTTTGTTGAAATATAATCAAAATGGACATTCCAGTTTAATTTCGATGTCATAAAGACTCCCAGAAATTTTACAACCTGTTTGTAATGTAACACTTCACCAAGCAATCTGAAAGTAGGCAAGTTACTTAAAGTACCACCAGAATTAAATAGCATCATGTTAGTTTTTTCCGCTGACAACGACAGACCATTTTCTAACGTATAGTTTCCAAGATTATCAAGATCAGATTGATACAATTTCCTAATGTAATTCTGTGCTCTCTGTGGAGTTGTCTTTTTTAAAGTAATATTCATCCAAATACATATATCATCAGCATACTGTGCCAAAACAACACGATTTGAGAGTGCTTTAGGAAGATCCTGTATAAGGATATTAAATAAAAGCGGTGCTATTACTGAACCTTGTGGAATTCCCATATCAAGATGTCGTAAATTAAATAACTAGTTCCCACTCTTGCCTGAATAGTTCTATTGGCTAAAAAAGACTTAATATAATCATACATATTGCCAAATAAACCAATAGATTTCAGCTTGTACAAGCCGTGGGGGTTGTGGGGTGCATTTGGACTTGCGTGAGAATCCGTGTATGATTGTAGCGTATGTAGTATTTTTATGGATTTATTCTATTACTTTGTATTGTGTATTTAGTGTATGTACGTGAGGTCCGAGAGATTGAAATATTGTGAGTGAATGATTGTAAAGCGTCATAAGCTCCGCCGTAGGCAGAGATGTGCGCTTATAAATGGTCTCTTATTATTATTATTATTATTATTATTATTATTATTATTATATTATTATTATATTATTATTATTTATTATATTTTATTATTATTATAAACGCGTATGCCAAACTTGATCGTAAGCTTTTTTCACATCAAAAAATGTAGCTAAAAGACTTTTTCTGCGGGCAAACTGTTTCTTGATGTGAGTGGTCAGTTTAACCAGGTGCTCAACTGTAGATCTCCCTTTTCTAAAACCAGCCTGATTTACTGGAATAACGTTATTTTTATCACAGTAATGTACAAGTCTGTTTAATACCAATTTTTCCAATAGTTTGCTCGTATGGGACGTTAAAGCAATAGGTCTGTAACTGTTTTTATTGTTTTTAGGCTTTCCTGCTTTTAATACTGGTATAACAACAGACGTTTGCCATAATTGTGGTATAGTCCACCAACCCAGCATTTCTGAAAAATTTTGTGTAAAAAAATAATATAGTTTTCTGGAAGATGTTTAATCATTTCAGTTGAAACTGCATCGACACCTACCGAACTCCTTTTGTTGCGTAGAGACAAGATAGTGTTTTTTAACTCTTCTAAGGTGATTGGAGAATTAAACCAGAGATCATTCTGAGGTATTGGATCAGTGTAGATATGGTTGTTAGCTGCCATTTCCCTGTAGTGTTTGCAGGTAGGAGTCAAACCATCTACTTTACTATTTTGGGCAAAAAGTTCCATAAAAGTTTCAGCTTTGTCCATGTCGGAAAGAAATTTGTGACTTGTATCAATCATTATTGGACACCTAGGTAAGTTGGCTCCATTTTTCATTTGATTCATTTTTGTCCAGACTTTATGGAAATCCTTGAAATCTGAAATTTCTTTTGTGCAGTATGATGCCCAATAATTTTTCTTTGCTTCAGCGATGATTTTATTACACTGGGTCTTAGCTTTTTTCATTTCCATATGATCTTCAGGTTTCCTGCTTTTGATGTAGATTTTGTATTTCTCTTTTTTATACTGAACTGCTTGCTCACATGCCTCCGTCCACCAAACATTACCCAAACGGTTATTAGACTTAAAAGTTTTGAGTTTCGGGATGGAAAGGTCTGCAGCAGCTAGAACTGACTCCTGGAATTTAGAAAACATAACGTCTACATTTTCACTTTCATAATGTGTGAAATCTCGATTAGAAAGAACAGTCTGAAACAAGGACCAATCAGCGCGTGTATAATTATATTTTGGTATAATATCAGGAATGCTGTCTTTCATCCTGATGTTTTCGTTAGTTAGTGTTATGAGGATAGGTAAGTGATCACTTCCTAAAGTATCTCTGTGAGTGTCCCAGGTACAGCAGGGTACTAATTCTGGTGAGATTAAAGACAGATCGATGGCTGTTACCCGATGTTTGGAAATATCAGGAATTCTAGTGACACTCCCATCATTCAAAAGGTAAAGCGAACTGTCAACTATATTTTCTACTAAAACGATTGCTTGTCACAGTACAGCAATCTTTTTCCCAAAACGGGGAGTGGGAATTAAAGTCTCCATCTATTAGCCATTTACTGTGCAGCAGATCCGGAATCGTGCGCAGCCATTCTGTGTTGTGGTCATTTGGGCCTGTTGGCAGGTAGACTGACAAAACGTTCAGGATAAAAGAATTACTGAATTGTACTGTAGCGGCACAAGCGTGTAAGTTTGTAAGTGTGTGTGTGTGTGTGTGTGTGTGTGTGGGGTGCGTGCGTGCGTGTGTGTGTGTGTGTGTGTGTGTGTGTGTGTGTGTGTGTGTGTGTGTGGTGTGCGTGTGAGAGAGTGTGTGTGTGTGTGTGTGTGTGCGCGTGTGAAATATCCCTGCTGATCACCTGGGCGGAATAGCCAACGACAAGGGTATAACTTTAGATTGCTTCGTGGCTACAATGATGTGTGTACCTGATTTTTTTCTTTTCCAGTTGTTGTTGTTGTTTGTTTCAGGGTTATCCATACATTTAAGACATGCGTGGTTTGTTTGAAATGTTTATAGCCCTTGTATTGCTGTGAGCAGCCGTCTGGGTTTTAAATACCACTAATAATAGTAATAATTATAACAATAATAATAATAGTAATAGTAATGATGATGATGATGATGATAATTATAATAATAATAATAATTAATATAATAATAATAATAATAATAATAATAATAATAATAATAATAATAATAATAATAATAATAATAATAATAACCGTTTCGTGCTGTAACTGTTTGCCATTGTCCCGCCTCACCTCAAACTGCATTTCATCTAATGCGTCTTCAATGCCATAGCGACCTTGAAAAGTGCAAAATATGGATTTTGAATGATACTGTTAGCATAAATGAGGAGATTTTCAGGATGGTTTGACCATCTTGTTTTACCATTTATTAACGGGGTGACCTCGGGGTTTTTCCCCATGGATTTAATGCAATAAAAACCTGAAGACGATCAAGACAGTCAAGCCACACCATCAGTTTTACATTTACCAGTAGAACACAAGGACAGAACACGTGGCAAGAGGGAGAACTCTGGAACAGTTCCAGGAATAGACAATGACATTTCTTACTGGGACAAAATCCTACAGTTTGTTGTATGTTTGCTTTTTGTGGTTGGTTGGTTGGTTGGTTGGTTGGTTGGTTGGTTGGTTGGTTGGTTGGTTGGTTGGTTGGTTGGCTGGTTGGTTGGTTGGTTGGTTGGTTGGTCGGTCGGTTGGTTGGTTGGTTGGTTGGTTGGTTGGCTGGTTGGTTGGTTGGTTGGTTGGTTGGTTGTTTGGTTGGTTGGTTGGTTGCTTGTTGGTTGGTTGGCTGTTGCTTGGTTGGCTGGTTGCTTGGTTGGTTGGTTGGTTGGTTGGTTGGTAGGTTGATAGATAGATTGATAGATAGATAGATAACAGACAGACAGATAGATAGATAGATAGATAGATAGATAACAGACAGACAGATAGATAGATAGATAATAGATAGATAGATATTTAGATAGATAGATAGAGAAATAGATAGATAGATAGATAGATATATAGATAGAGAAATAGATAGATAGATAGATAGATATATAGATAGATAGATAGATAGATAGATAACACACAGACAGATAGATAGATAGATAGATAGAGAGAGAGAGATAGACAGGCAGAGACGCACACAGAGACAAAGAGAGAGAGAGGGGGAGAGGCAGAGAAAGAGAGAAAGAGATAAAGAGAGAAAGAGAGAGAGGGGGAGAGGCACAGAAAGAGAGAGAAAGAGAGAGAGAGGGGAGAGCGAGAGCAAGAGAGAAAAAGATAGAGAGAGAAAGAGAGAAAAAGATAAAGAGAGAATGAGAGAGAATGAGAGAGAAAGAGAGAAAAAGATAGAGAGAGAATGAGAGAGAATGAGAGAGAAAGAGAGAAAAAGAGAGAGAAAGAGAGAAAAAGATAGAGAAAGAGAAAGAGAGAACAAGAGAGAGAGGGGGAGAGAGAAAGACAGGAGAGAAAAAAATGCTGAAAGTAAAACAAGTCAGTTTGTTGTTTCTGGCAAAAGTCTCCGTGCTAGTGCCTTTTCTTGGTGATTTGTTGTTGTTGTTATTCTTCTTCTTCTTCTTCTTCTTCTTCATCTTCTTCTTCTTCTTCTTATTCTTCTTTTTCTTCTTCTTGTGGTTGTTGTTGTTGTTGTGGTTGTTGTTGTTCTTGTTCTTCTTCTTCTTCTTCTTCTTCTTCTTCTTCTTCTTCTTCTCTTCTTTTCTCTTCTTCTTCTTCTTCTTCTTCTTCTTCTTCTTCTTCTTCTTCTTCTTCTTCTTCTTCTTCTTCTTCTTCTTCTTCTTGTTTTTCATTGTGATGTACCATGACGGTAAACATTGTTGTGGTCTGACTGTTTCAGTCTCATTCCCCGTGGTCAGCAAGGCTGAAGACAGCGACCGGTCCTACCGCCACTACAGAGACTCGCCCCGCTCACCTGCCGCCATCTTGCTCAAACGGGCAGCGGACGACAGCGATTGGTCGCCAGACTTGTCACGTGGTAAGCTGACGTCATTCCACGACATCAGGTACCGGTACGTGGGGCTGGGAAAACGCAGCGTCGACTACCGCAACTTTCGCGTGGGACTAGGAAAGCGACGTCCGGATGGCATGAACTTTAAAGTCGGGCTTGGGAAAAGAGAACAGGAAGTGGTTGGTGACGTGTCTGCTGGTGACGTCACGATGGACGAAGAACTGGGAAAGCTGCAAGGAGATAATGACCGTTCTGAGACAGAGGACGGTGCCAGTTACGAGGAAGGAGTGATAAAAAGGAAAGTGGACACCCTGAATTTTCGTGTGGGTTTAGGGAAAAGAGTGGACCCACACAGTCTCCTGTCCAGCACGACCCACAAAGTGCAAAGCGCAGATCTCAGCAATTCTTTAAACAAGCGCAGATTAGATCCACAAGCCTTTATGTTTGGGTTGGGAAAGCGAAACATAGACCGAAATAATTTCAGATTTGGGCTGGGCAAAAGAGGAATGGATCAAAACAGTTTCAGATTTGGCTTGGGAAAAAGAGGAATGGATCAAAACAGCTTCAGATTTGGCTTGGGAAAAAGAGGAATGGATCAAAACAGCTTCAGATTTGGCTTGGGAAAAAGAGGAATGGATGAGAACAGTATCAGGTTTGGGCTGGGCAAAAGAGGAATGGATCAGAACAGCTTTAGATTTGGCTTGGGAAAAAGAGGAATGGATCAAAACAGCTTCAGATTTGGCTTGGGAAAAAGAGGAATGGATGAGAACAGCATCAGGTTTGGGCTGGGCAAAAGAGGAATGGATCAGAACAGCTTTAGATTTGGCTTGGGAAAAAGAGGAATGGATCAAAACAGCTTCAGATTTGGCTTGGGAAAAAGAGGAATGGATCAGAACAGCATCAGGTTTGGGCTGGGCAAAAGAGGAATGGATCAGAACAGTTTCAGATTTGGCTTGGGCAAAAGAGGAATGGATCAGAACAGCTTCAGATTTGGCTTGGGCAAAAGAGGAATGATCAGAACAGCTTTAGATTTGGCTTGGGCAAAAGAGGAATGGATCAGAACAGCTTCAGATTTGGGCTGGGCAAAAGAGGAATGGATCAAAACAGCTTCAGATTTGGCTTGGGAAAAAGAGGAATGGATCAAAACAGCTTTAGGTTTGGCTTGGGCAAAAGAGGAATGGATCAAAACAGCTTCAGATTTGGCTTGGGAAAAAGAGGAATGGATCAGAATGGTTTCAGATTTGGCTTGGGAAAAAGAGGAATGGATCAAAACAGTTTTAGATTTGGTTTGGGAAAAAGAGGAATGGATCAAAACAGCTTCAGATTTGGGCTGGGCAAAAGAGGAATGGATCAGAACAGCTTCAGATTTGGGCTGGGCAAAAGAGGAATGGATCAGAATGGTTTCAGATTTGGGCTGGGCAAACGGTCGGTTAACAGAAACGTTCGAGATGGTAAGGGTAGCGATTTCAATTTGGAGCAAAGCCAAGAGAATATTGGTCCACAAATTTCAGACACCCAACCGGCCAAAAGGAGGATGGATAGCAACAATTTTAGTTTCGGGCTAGGAAAACGAAGACTGGACCGCAACAACTTCAGATTCGGACTGGGCAAACGAAGAGTGGACCGCAACAATTTTAGATTCGGATTAGGAAAAAGAAAAATGGACCACAACAACTTAAGTTTTGGGCTAGGAAAACGGACAATGGACCGCAACAAGTTTAGTTTTGGGCTAGGAAAACGGAGAGTAGATCGCAACAAGTTTAGATTTGGATTAGGAAAAAGGACAATCGACCGCAACAACTTTAGTTTTGGACTAGGAAAAAGGAAAATTGACCGCAACAACTTTCGATTCGGGTTGGGAAAACGGAAAGTGGACGGGCTTCGTTTCAGCTCTGGACTGAGCAAGGCAATGGATGGGGCAGACTTTGAGGCAGGTGTAGGCAGCAGTGACATCACAGACCCACAAATACTGGACTGGATAACAAAAACAGGTGTGACCTTCACCCCCACATCCAGCTACACGACAGAAAACACCCAGGGGGATTCACATCATCACTACACCAGCACCAAACTGAACGGTTTGCTGGGACATCGGGACAACACCATCACATCTTCTTTAACACCCTCAGCCACTCCCTACATCCTGTCAACCACCACCTCGGCCAGTGACGGCAGTTCCAGGAAAGCTACGCTGATGTCTGCCAAGCAGCGGTTGCAGAAGCGCTGGTCCCGGAGCCCGGTGACATGGAAGACCCGAAGCTCCCCCTGGCGTCGTTCCGTTTCGTACATAGACCCCAAGCTGCTCTGGTTTGGTCTGGGCAAGAGAGGCAGTCCATGAACTGACTGAGATCAGGTCCCCTCTGGACATAGAACATATATATATTTATCAATGACAGGCTTTACACAGACAACTGACTCAGATGAGGGTCCCTTCTGGACATAGGACATATATATATATATATATATATATATATATATTTATCAATAATAGGCTTTACTCAGACAACTGACCGAAACGATGTCCTTTCCTGTACAAGAAACACATAATACAATATTTAAAAGTGCACATACAACTCTTGTTTAGTGTTTGGGCAAGCGAGGCGGCCTGTGAAGAGACGATACGGTTTCGGAAACAAATGGTGTGAGACAGAGAAAGAGGGGACGTAAAACCTAAATGTACACGTTCTTAGGAAAGTGGGGGGGGGGGGGTTGAATTTGAAGTGTTGACTAGGAAGAGTGAGAACCTTTAGAGTAACAGATGTTGACCAAAACAAATGAGGACTTTGAATGTCAAGACTTTATGAGAGGGGATGACAACCTTTGTTATATTACCGTTGGTCACAGAGACAGATAGACGTAGAGACAGAGAAAAGAGTGACAGAGGGTTTTGGTAGCGGAGAGCGTTCTCTGTTCATCTGTCCGGTATTCACAACTCTAAGCTACAACTTAGTTCAGACGCAAATAGAGAGTAACGTTTTAGTTCTTCTGCTCTTCTTGTTCCCCTCTTCCTCTATAAAGTGAATCAAAATTGATTACCACCACAATTGAAGTCAGGTTCTCCTAGGTGCGATTCTACTCTTTATCAGCCGTTCTTCTTGTTTTTGATGCATACACCTATACCGTCATTATCCTGTTTTTGGTCTATGTTTGTGCCCCCCACCCCCAGTTCTCTCTTCTCTCGTCTCTCATTCCCTCTCTTCCTTCTTTGCTCTCTATAATCCCATCTCTTCATTCTTTGTCTGTCTTTCGTTTTGCCTTCTTTGTTTTATAATGTATTCGTTTCGTTTTGTTCTGTTATTTCTCATGTTCTCAGTGAAACACGCAGCATAAGACTGCCATGTCTCTCTGTCTCAGTCTCTCATGTGTCTGTCGCTGTCTTTGTCTGTATACATCCATCTCTCCCTGTCTTTGTCTGTATACATCCATCTCTCCCTGTCTTTGTCTGTATACATCCATCTCTCCCTGTCTTTGTCTGTATACATCCATCTCTCCCTGTCTTTGTCTGTATACATACATCTCTCCCTGTCTTTGTCTGTATACATCCATCTCTCCCTGTCTTTGTCTGTATACATCCATCTCTCCCTGTCTCTGTATGTTGTACATCCATCTCTCCCTGTCTTTGTCTGTATACATCCATCTCTCCCTGTCTTTGTCTGTATACATCCATCTCTCCCTGTCTTTGTCTGTATACATCCATCTCTCCCTGTCTCTGTATGTATACATCCATCTCTCCCTGTCTTTGTCTGTATACATCCATCTCTCCCTGTCTTTGTCTGTATACATCCATCTCTCCCTGTCTTGTAGTGTAACATCCATCTCTCCCTGTCTTTGTCTGTATACATCCATCTCTCCTTGTCTTTGTCTGTATACATCCATCTCTCCCTGTCTTTGTCTGTATACATCCATCTCTCCCTGTCTCTGTGTGTATACATCCATCTCTCCCTGTCTTTGTCTGTATACATCCATCTCTCCCTGTCTTTGTCTGTATACATCCATCTCTCCCTTTGCCTCTTTGTTCCCCCTCTCCACATACCCCATGCCCACCTGTGTCTTTGTGTTGTACGTTTTGTTTCTTTGTCCATCGTACATGTCGGTTTGACTTGTTTCACAAACTACACAAAATTTATGGCACTCAAACAAAGGAGCAAAATATGTCTACGATGATTTTGAATATGTACTATGTTTTCCAGACAAGATTTCTGTGTTTTTTTCCCCTGATTTGGAAGAGCAGTGACGCTGGTCATCTTTATTTCTTTTTTGATCATTTTTATATAAATAGTCGCATTTGTTTTTGAATTGCGACAGTGTTTAGCTATCCACAAATTCCATGCAGGGATATTTATGATCTGTGTTTTTTTCATTTTCTGTAATTTAAAAGACGGATCGCATATACTAAATATATCTCCATTTTTGGCCCTTATCAAGCTTTTTATCTAATTGAGACTTTCAGTGATTTTAACAGCAAGCTGTGTATGTTTGAGCAGAACAACTATAATCACAGGGCCACTTCACAATTATCTTAAATCAGCGACAGTTTGATCAAGTAAGATTGTACTTGCAAAACATGTAGTTAATATATTTCACGTTTATGTTCTAATTTATTTCAAACTGAATTTAACAGACGTTGAATTTTTGTAGTTGTTGTTACTGCTGTTGTGGTGGTGGCGGTGGAGATTGTTATTGTTAGGCTGGGTTTTTTGTTGTTGTTTTGTTTGTTTTGTTTTGTTTTGTTTTT
>CM060312.1:97482431-97484931 GCA_030674185.1 Monoplex corrugatus | reverse complement strand
TCCATTGCAGATGGATGTACACTTTTATCGTCAATGAATTTCAGTTGAAGTGTCAATTGTGTTTTTAAAAAGAAATCAAATGGATTTGGTCTTGGATTTTGTGCAGTATTCACCAGCCTTCAGTTTCCAAATTTCAGCGCAAGGCCCATCAAAGGTCACATTCACATGTGTGCGACTTTTGCACATAACCCTGTGGACAGTGAACAGAATTGCTGACTTCCATACTCTACAAGAAGCTGACTTTGACATGTATTTCATTCCTCTGTTTGCTGACATTTAGACGGCATTCACGACTTATCGCTGAGGTCAAAATACAATATGACATTGATGAATTGTAAGTTACCTATTTTACCCAACAACAACAAAAACTTAAAGGATGACATCTTCGAGTTTGTTTTTATTACCCTTTTTTCATTCTTCTTTGTCTTTACAAATAAACAGACATCACTATCAATGCAGCAACCAACAGTAGCATCAATTCACGACATCTTGGAGTTATGGCTAAGTCACAAATCGTTAGCTGACATTTATAGATATAAGTTAATCATTTCCCCCACCTAAAATGTTTTAGGGTTACATTCACGAGTTATGACTAAGTTAGAAATAATAGGATGACATTAATAAATAAATTATGAGTAAATTGTTTCCTCCAACAAAACCGTTTTAAGATGACATTTACGAGCTATGACTGAGTTACAAATTATGGGATGACAATGATGAATTAGGAATAAGTCATTTTTCACCCACAGAATGGCATCCCACCCGTTGTTGTTCTTTGAGCCTTGCTGTCTTTATTGTCCTTCCCACAGAAAGCAGGAACATGAAGGAAATGAAATAAAGACGTGCAACCGTGATCAGTGGCTTCTTGTTGTTTGGTGTGTGTGTGTGTGTAGGGGTGTATGTGTGTGTGTGTGTGTGTGTGTTGTGTTTGTCTGTGTGTGTGTGTCTGTGTGTGTGTGTCTGTGTGTGTGTGTCTGTGTGTTGTGTGTGTCTGTGTGTGTGTGTCTGTGTGTGTGTGTCTGTGTGTGTGTCGGTGTGTGTGTGTGTGTGTGTGTGTGCGTGCGCGAGCGCTGGCGCGTGCGTGCGTGAGTGTGCGTGTGCATGTTTGTTTTGTGTGTGACTAATACAATTAATACATTTTTCTTTCTTTCTTTGCACAACACAGACACACACACACACACACACACACACACACACACACACACACACACACACACACACACACACACACACACACACACATACGCGCGCGTGCACACACACATGCACACACACACATACACACATACACAAACACTCACTCACTCACTCACTCACACACACTCACACACACACACACACACACACACAGACACACACACACACACACACACACACACGCACGCACGCACGCACGCACGCACACACACACATACACACGGACGCACAAACGCGCGCACGCTTGTACAAATACAAACACAAAACTCTCTCACACACGCATACATACATACATACATACATACATACATACATACATACATACATACATACATACATACATACATACATACATACATACATACACATACATACGTAGATACATATAACACACCCGAACGGACTCACAGACACACGCACGCTTGTGTACACACAAACACCAAACACTCTCTCCGTCTCTCTCTGTCTCTCTGTCTCTCTCTCTCTCTCTCTCTCTCTCTCTCTCTCACACACACACACACACACACACACACACACACACACACGCATACACATACAAGAGAGAGAGAGAGAGAAAGAGAAGGAGAGACAGACAGACAGACAAAGACAGATACAGAGAAACAGAGACAGACAGATAGACAGAGAAAGTGCAAATGAACAAGTTGTTCCCGGAGAGTAGATTAATTGATTGATTGATGCACAACGTGTACTGTGGACAGAAAGTTCACTTCACGTTACAGGACCTTGATAACGGAATACGCTGCCCAGAAGATGTTGTCCTGAAAGACGGAATAATAACAATAATAATTATTATAATAATAATTACAATATTTATATAGCGCAAAATCTTGATAAAATCAAATCTAAGCGCTGAAATAGACACACACGCACGCACGCACACACACACACAAGCACGCACGCACACACACACACACACACACACAAACACACATACACACATGGCTATAAATGGGGAGAAAGAATAAAAGCAATGGAAAATTATAGAGAGCATATTATATACAATTATATATTACAATGTGATTCCCCTCCGAGTGGAGACAGGCTGCAGAAGGGTTGAGTGAGGTCAGGATATTATACAGAGGAGAAAAGGTGAGTTTTGAGAGCGGACTTGAAGGAGGCAAAAGTAGGTTGCTGACGGACTGAGAGAGGAAGTTTGTTCCAGGAAAGTGGACCAGAAACAGAGAAGGCTCGTGGACCATAGGTATTGAGCTTAGTGCGTGGAAAGCGAAAAGTCAGAGGATCGGAGGCAGAGCGGAGGGTACGTGAGGGAAGATAGATCTCA
>CM060312.1:97467431-97477431 GCA_030674185.1 Monoplex corrugatus | reverse complement strand
CAACCAGCCAACAATAATGACATAAAACATTATATATCAGCACAACCAACAGTAACGACATAAAAATTATATGATCAGCACAACCAACAATAACGACAATAAAACATTATATGATCAGCACAACCAACCAACAATAAGAACAAAATTATGATCAAACAACAATAACGACATAAAATTATATGATCAGCACAACCAACAACGTAACACATAAAACATTATATGATCAGCACAACCAACAACAATAACGACATAAAACATTATATGATCAGCACAACAACAGTAATCGACAATAAAACATTAAATGATCAGCACAACCAACAAGTAACGACATAAAACATTATATGATCAGCACAACAACCAACAATAACGACAATAAAACATTATGATCAGCAAACACACACAAACATAATATCGACAATAAAACATTAATGATCAGCACAACCAACCAACAGTAACGACAATAAAACATTATATGATCAGCACAACCAACAACATAACGACATAAAACATTATATGATCGAACACAACACAAAACAATAATGCAACCGACAATAAAACATTATATGATCAGCACAACCAACAAGTAACGACATAAAACATTATATGATCAGCACAACCAACATAACGACAATAAAACATTATATGATCAGCACAACCAACAATAACGACAATAAAACATTATATGATCAGCACAACCAACAATAACGACATAAAACATTATATGATCAGCACAACCAACAATAACGACATAAAACATTATATGATCAGCACAACCAACAATAACGAAATAAAACATTATATGATCAGCACAACCAACAATAACGACATAAAACATTATATGATCAGCAACCACTAACACAAAAACATTATGTCACACAACCAACAATAACGACATAAAACATTATATGATCAGCACAACCAACAATAACGACATAAAACATTATATGATCAGCACAACCAACAATAACGACAATAAAACATTATATGATCAGCACAACCAACAATCAATAACGACATAAAACATTATTTATCAACACAACCAACAATAACGACAATAAAATATTTTATGATCAGCACAACCAACCAACAATAACGACATAAAACATTATATGATCAGCACAACCAACAGTAACGACATAAAACATTATATGATCAGCACAACCAACCAACAATAACGACAAAACATTATATGATCAGCACAACCAACCAACAGTAAAAACAATAAAACATTATATGATCAAGCACAACCAACAGTAACGACAATAAAACATTATATGATCACACAACCAACAACATAACGACAATAAAACATTATATGATCAGCACAACCAACCAACAGTAACGAAATAAAACATTATATGATCAACAACAACCAACATTACGACAATAAAACATTATATGATCAGCACAACCAACATAACGACAATAAAAATTATATGATCAGCACAACCAACCAATAACGACAATAAAACATTATATGATCAGCACAACCAACAACAGTAACGACAATAAAACATTATATGATCAGCACACCAACAATAACGACAATAAAACATTATATGATCAGCACAACCAACAATAACGACAATAAAACATTATATGATCAGCACAACCAACAAGTAACGACATAAACATTATATGATCAGCACAACCAACAAGTAACGACATAAAACATTATATGATCAGCACAACCAACAATAACGACAATAAAACATTATATGATCAGCACAACAACCAACAATAACGACATAAAACATTATATGATCAGCACAACCAACAATAACGAACATAAAACATTATATGATCAGCACAACCAACCAACAATAACGACAATAAACATTATATGATCAGCACAACCAACCCAAAAGTAAACGACAATAAAACATTATATGATCAGCACAACCAACAGTAACGACAATAAAACATTATATGATCAGCCAACAACCAACAAAAACACATAAAACATTATATGATCAGCACAACCAACCAACATAACGACAATAAAACATTATATGATCAGCACAACCAACCAACATAACGACATAAAACATTATTATGATCAGCACAACCAACAATAACGACATAAAACATTATATGACAGCACAACCAACAACAGTAACGACAATAAAACATTATATGATCAGCACAACCAACAATAACGACAATAAAACATTATATGATCAGCACAACCAACAATAACGACATAAAACATTATATGATCAGCACAACCAACAATAACGACAATAAAACATTATATGATCAGCACAACCAACATACGACATAAACATTATATGATCAGCACAACCAACAGTAACGACAATAAAACATTATATGATCAGCACAACCAACAATAACGACAATAAAACATTATATGATCAGCACAACCAACATAACGACATAAAACATTATATGATCAGCACAACCAACCAACATAACGACATAAAACATTATATGATCAGCACAACCAACCAACAATAACGACATAAAACATTATATGATCAGCACAACCAACAGTAACGACATAAAACATTATATGATCAGCACAACCACAGTAACGACATAAAACATTATATGATCAGCACAACAACCAACAATAACGACATAAAACATTATATGATCAGCACAACCAACAACATACGACAATAAAACATTATATGATCAGCACAACCAACAATAACGACATAAAACATTATTGATCAGCACAACCAACAATAACGACATAAAACATTATATGATCAGCACAACCAACCAACATAACGACAATAAAACATTATATGATCAGCACAACCAACAGTAACGACAATAAAAATTATATGATCAGCACAACCAACAGTAACGACATAAAAACATTATATGATCAGCACAACCACCAACAATAACGACAATAAAACATTATGATACAGCACAACCAACAGTTAACGACATAAAACATTATATAATCAGCACAACCAACAGTAACGACATAATAATTATATGATCAGCACAACCAACATCAACGACATAAACAATTATATGATCAGCACAACCAACATAACGACATAAAACATATATGATCACAACACCAACAGTAACGACATATAACAATTATATGATCAGCACAACCAACATAACGACATAAACACATTATATAATCAGCACAACCAACAGTAACGACATAAACACATTATATGATCAGCACAACCAACAGTAACGACATAAACATTATATCAGCACACCAAACAACAAAGACATAAAACATTATATGATCACACACACAACAACAACGACAAAAAACATTATATATCAACACAACCAACAATAACGACATAAAACATTATATGATCACACAACCAACAACAGTAACGACAATAAACACTTATATGATCACACAACCAACCAACATAACGACATAAAACATTATATGATCAGCACAACCAACAATAACAACCATAAACATATATGATCAGCACAACCAACCAACAGTAACGACATAAAACATTATTTACAAAGCCATACTTTCAATTCATTTACTCACACACTTACACATTTTACACAACACACCAGTGTACTTCCTACTAACCACTGATATATACACATTACACACACACACACCACACATACAAGTATTACACAATATAACACACTACACACAGACACACACACACACAACAGAAATACACATTACACAACATGCACACATCCACAACACACATACACACACACACATACAGAAGATTACACACACACACACGACATACACAGACACACACACACAACACAACACATACGACATATACACATATACACACATCAAATACACACACACACACAATAAACACACAATACAAGAGTTCAATAACACACAACATCAACACACACACACAACAACACAACAACACTACACACAATCAGAGAAGATTAAACATTTAAACACATGCAATACACACACAAATACCTACCAACACACATAATGAGAGATATACACATATACCACACATCACACACAGTATATACAACATAACACACTTTTCCCCTCTTCTCTCTCTCTCTTCTTTCTCTTCTCTCTTCATCTGTTGCACCACATCCAAAAGCATACAACATTAACATGCCCACGAAAAGTAACACGCAAATCGATACTTATATGCCAACAATAATATACATAACAATGTCGATACTCAATGTGCAAATTGTTAACATTAAATGAATTATGTCAGTTTATAAAAAATAATGTTTAGTGTCCGTAAAGTATATCGATCATATTATACTATTCTTAATATTGTGTATATGTCACACTTCTTCAATGCCATTATTCTGTATCTCTTAACATGATCATCTATATGCCATGCCGCATGGCGTTGGCCATCATGGCCTCAGTACGAATCTATCTTTGTCGATGCAAGTATCTCTCTTATCATTGTTGCCCTCACCCTATCTGCAAAAGTGTCTGATATTTTCTCCCTGGGTTTACCTGATGCTCTTTTCCCTCTAGCTTTCCTGTCGTGACTAGGTGTTCAAATTTCTCTTGCCTCGTGAAATGTTCTATAAATGTTGCTTGTCCTTTCCTAATCTTCTTCATAAATATTTTTTTGTGTTTGCTTCTTTCATGACTCTCTTTCTCTCTCTCTCTCTCTCTCTCTCTCTCTCTCTCTCTCTCTCTCTCTCTCTCTCTCTCTCTGTCCCCCTCTCTCTTTCTATATCTATCTCTCTCTCTCGCTCTCTCCATGCAACTCTTTAACATCCAAAGCCTTGAAATACATCCACAGCGGCGCTTTGACCTCGTGACTTTTGACTTTAAGATTCCTTTAGCTTTGTGCTCAGTTTTCAGACTGTACTGTTCCCTTTCTGGACAGAAAATAATGTAAACGTGTTTTCATGTTGGACTAGAGAACTGTAAACCTTTAGTGTTGTGGACTATTGTAAAAATAATGTTAACAGTTAGGAAGTATAAACACTATTCAGCTCTCTCACATATTATGCCAATATGGATTGTGCAACACAAGCATCAATACAAACTGGTTCGTGGGGTCTATCAAGCTGTGGTGCCGAAGTCAGGTGAGTGGCGTGGAGTTCTTTCTTTCATGATACTCATTAAAATGTCTTATCTTTCCAAAACGTGTAGAGTGTTTATCACTGTTTGTATTTCTGTATTTATATACATTTAGATGGCCAAAACTATGTGCTTCTGTGAAATATTGGCAAACTTTTGTTGTCACCCAGATAATTCCCATGTCAGCTTTGGTAAAATATGATGGTGACAACTAGGTTTGAAAGTGCTGCTAGAAATGTGACAGTTCTTCTCTACATAGCACTGTAAGCCGTCTTCATTTTCCAGCAGTTGCTGTGAATGGGCGCTCGTCGTTGACCTTGGATGGGGATGGTGAGTCAGCGAGAGAGAGAGAAGGAGATGGACATTGCCCTCACCATGCTGGTGGCCACACAAAGTTGACATCCCTATCACTTCACCCCCTTGCGACGACACAGTTTGGGGACAACATTTATTTGCTTTTGCTTTCGAAATTGGCATTTTTCAAACTGTAAAGCACAGAACAGACATTTATATCTATCTTCTGAACTGTCATCACGGCGTCAATGATTTATACAGCAATAGGATGGAGACACCCAGACAGCAGAAAGTGCTCAGAAGAAAAAAACCTTCAAGCTAGAGTTCCGGCCCTTAACTCCTGACACTCCACGTGGGCCAGGCTGCATCCAGGTCATGACCCCTGGACGTTCCTCTGCTGTCACCTTTTTTCTCAAGGCCGTCAGACATCTCCAAGGCCAAGTCACTGTTATGAGGAATGTCTTAACCACTTTGCTTTCCGACACCTGATGTATGTGGGGAATTTTTAACCCTACTGAAGTTCATTTTTGTATCTCCTCGACTGTATCCTGTTGGAACTGTCTTCAGCTGCTTCTGCAGTTGTCTGTAGGGCTGTGAGTTGTAATGACGTCAGTCTTTATGTACTGTACCTTCCGTCAGGGGCGATGGCCTATACGTCAATAAACCATCCTCACGCTGTCCCTCTGTCTCTGTCTCTGTGTCTGTCTCTCTCTGTCTCTCACTGTCTCTCCCTCTCTCTCTCTCTGTCACTCATTGTCTCTCTCTGTTTCTTTCTGTCTCTGCCCCTCTCTCTGTCTCTCACTGTCTCTCTCTGTCTCTCTCTCTCTCTTTCTGTCTCTGTCCCTCTCTCTGTCTCTCATTGTCTCTCTCTGTCTCTCTCTCTCTCTCTCTCTGCTCTCTCTGTCTCTCTGTGTCTCTCTCTGTCTCTGTCTCTCTGTCTCTCCCTCTCTCTTTCTCTGTCTCTCTCTCTGTCGCTCTCTCTCTCTCCATTTCTCTTTCTCTCTCCCTCTCTCTCTCTCTCTCTCTCCCCATCTCTTTTTCTCTCGTTCTCCCTCCCCCTCTCTCTCTCTCTCCATCTCTCTTTCTCTCGTTCTCCCTCCCTCTCACTCTCTCTCTCTCCATCTCTCTTTCTCTCGTTCTCTCTCCCTCTCTCTGCGTCTCTGTCTCTCTCTCTCTCCATCTCTCTTTCTCTCGTTCTCTCTCCCCCTCCCCTCTCTCTCTCTCTCTCCGTCTCCTCTCTCTCTCTCTCTCTCTCTCTCTCTCTCTCGTTCTCTCTGTCTCTGTCTCTGGCTCTCTCCCTCTGTTTCTCTCTCTCTCCCTCTCTCTCTGTCTCTCTGTCTCTTTCTCTCTCTCTCTCTCTCTCTCTCTCTCTCTCTTTCTTTCTGTCCCACCCTCTGTCTCTCTCTTTCTGTCAGTTAAATGTACAAAATCTAAAAAACAACAACAACAAAAAGAACACACTCTATGAATAACTGGTTTCATCATTCCAAACAACTACATAAAAGAAACTTTGACGTTGATGACTATTCCTCATATAGAAATCATTATGTCTACAATGATGATGACAAGAATCTAAATGGGAATATTTCATGAAAAGATGTTATTATCTTTGTGGTAATGGAAAAATCGTAAAGCTGCCGGGTCAGACGGAATTATAGGAAAAGTAAAAACTGCTTGTAGATCTGATATAACCGAGTTTTTTTGTTTTGTTTTTTGTTTGTTTTTTTATTCAGTTTTTCAAAGCTTTCTCTGATTGAGGCACTTTTCTAGAAAAGTGGTCAAAGTCGATTGTTCTCTTATCGTGAAGGAAAACCGATATTAATGATCCTTATAACTGTAGAGGAATTTCTTTGTGCGTTTCAGGAAGTAAACAGTATACTGCTGTTATCAACAGTAGACTGCAAGATTGGATAAAGGACAATGATGATATCATTGGTGAACACCGAGTGACTACACATCGTACATTGACAGTGATAACCTTTCTACAGACAGTCACTACACATCGTACATTGACAGTGATGACCTTTCTACAGTCAGTCACTACACATCGTACATTGACAGTGATGACCTTTCTACAGTCAGTCACTACACATCGTACATTGACAGTGATGACCTTTCTACAGTCAGACACTACACATCGTACATTGACAGTGATGACCTTTCTACATACAGTCACTACACATCGTACATTGACAGTGATGACCTTTCTACAGTCAGACACTACACATCGTACATTGACAGTGATGACCTTTCTACAGACAGTCACTACACATCGTACATTGACAGTGATGACCTTTCTACAGTCAGTCACTACACATCGTACATTGACAGTGATGACCTTTCTACAGTCAGTCACTACACATCGTACATTGACAGTGATGACCTTTCTACAACCAGACACTACACATCGTACATTGACAGTGATGACCTTTCTACAGACAGTCACTACACATCGTACATTGACAGTGATGACCTTTCTACAGTCAGTCACTACACATCGTACATTGACAGTGATGACCTTTCTACAGTCAGTCACTACACATCGTACATTGACAGTGATGACCTTTCTACAGTCAGACACTACACATCGTACATTGACAGTGATGACCTTTCTACAGACAGTCACTACACATCGTACATTGACAGTGATGACCTTTCTACAGTCAGTCACTACACATCGTACATTGACAGTGATGACCTTTCTACAGACAGTCACTACACATCGTACATTGACAGTGATGACCTTTCTACAGTCAGACACTACACATCGTACATTGACAGTGATGACCTTTCTACAGTCACTACACATCGTACATTGACAGTGATGACCTTTCTACAGTCAGTCACTACACATCGTACATTGACAGTGATGACCTTTCTACAGACAGTCACTACACATCGTACATTGACAGTGATGACCTTTCTACAGTCAGTCACTACACATCGTACATTGACAGTGATGACCTTTCTACAGTCACTACACATCGTACATTGACAGTGATGACCTTTCTACAGTCAGTCACTACACATCGTACATTGACAGTGATGACCTTTCTACAGTCAGTCACTACACATCGTACATTGACAGTGATGACCTTTCTACAGTCACTACACATCGTACATTGACAGTGATGACCTTTCTACAGTCAGTCACCACACATCGTACATTGACAGTGATGACCTTTCTACAGTCAGTCACTACACATCGTACATTGACAGTGATGACCTTTCTACAGACAATGTCCTCTTCATCGCTGGCTATTTGTTGTCTTTGTTGATTTTGACAAATGTTTTGATTGTCTAAACAGAAGTATTCTGTGGCTCGTTTTGTTGCAAAATGGTTTTCACGGCCGTCTGTATAAATCTTGTATTACTGTGTGAAGGCAAGAGGGCGATACGGCGATACCTTAACACATTACACAAACTGTACCTATGGGTGTGAATCAAGGCAACGTTTATAGCCCCTGTTGGTTTTCTCTATTGATAGACGATTTGACTTCAAATGACTGATTTTGTATGTGCTTTTTTAAAAATTTTCTTTTAACAGATAATCACGTGTTACTTTTAGAAACGGTATGGGGTTTACCAACGCAGTTACACAGTTTGCAAAGAGCAACCTCATCACTTCATTAAAAATGAATACGGCAAACAGGAACACCACTGTGTTTAAAGAAAGATGACACTTTGGCGCTAGAGAAAGATCTACATATTACGGAATATTTATTACTGTGATTAACGTGTACAAATATATAGGTGTTTCTTTTCTACTCGTTTGAGGTTCATGTTTGCATGTAACAATGTTTCTACAAAGCGTCAATGTGTACTGCTGTGTACCATCAGTAAATCATCAAATCATCATTGTCAAGTAATGACCCCTCATAATCTTTTTGAAAGCATTTGATATTCAGATTTTAACTGAATGTGAGGGGTGGGGGGGGGGGGCTGAAAACCTATAAAGTTTGACTGGGGCAGCTTAACAGTGTGAGAATAATCATCTATTTTTCTGAAAAAAGTGTTGGTAATATTATCACAAGCGCCCAATGGTTTTGGTTTTGGTGGACAAATACTGTTTTCAAAGTCTTCCTTCAATCAAAAAAATAATAAATAAATAAAAAACAGGGGATGTTAGGGAGTGGAGAATATTTTCATATCGACAGGAGTTTTGTGTGTGTGTGTGTGTTGTGTGTGTGTGTGTGTGTGTGTGTGGTGTTGTGTGTGTGTGTGTGTGTGTGTTGTGTGTGTGTGTGTGTGTTTTGTGTGTGTGTGTGTGTGTGTTTGTGTGTGTGTGTGTGTGTGTGTGTGTGTGTGTGTGTGTGTGTGTTGTGTGTGTGTGTGTGTTTGTGTGTGTGTGTGTTGTGTGTGTGTGTGTGTGTGTGTTTTGTGTGTTGTGTGTTTGTGTGTGGTGGTGGTCTTTGATTTAATGTCTATTCACTAAAGTGATTTTAGACCCAAAAAAACAAAACAAAAAAAACAAACAAACAAAAAACCAACACTTGGAAATGGTTAATTTTCAGGAAAAAGAAATGAACAAGAAAAACAAGACAAGAAAGAAAAATTCACAATGACGTCATCATAAATAACGATTGAAACAGTAAACTTAGCTAACCATAACACTGAACATGAGAAGTAATGGCGCGTTAAAGATAATTCGCTATAGGACTTTTTGACAGGCTAACAAAA
>CM060312.1:97437431-97444931 GCA_030674185.1 Monoplex corrugatus | reverse complement strand
GGACGGCTTTGAGGGCTTTAGCCTGGGCTTGACCACAGGACGGCTATGAGGGCTTTTACCTGTTTAGCCTGGGCTTGACCACAGGACGGCTTTGGGGGCTTTTACCTGTTTAGCCTGGGCTTGACCTCAGGACGGCTATGAGGGCTTTAGCCTGGGCTTGACCACAGGACGGCTATGAGGGCTTTAGCCTGGGCTTGACCACAGGATAGCTTTGAGGGCTTTAGCCTGGGCTTGACCACAGGACGGCTTTGAGGGCTTGGGCCTGGGCTTGACATTGCCACAGGACAGCTTTGAGGGCTTGGGCCTGGGCTTGACCACAGGACGGCTATGAGGGCTTGGGCCTGGGCTTGACCACAGGACGGCTTTGAGGGCTTTAGCCTGGGCTTGACCACAGGACGGCTATGAGGGCTTTTACCTGTTTAGCCTGGGCTTGACCACAGGACGGCTATGAGGGCTTTTACCTGTTTAGCCTGGGCTTGACCACAGGACGGCTTTGGGGGCTTTTACCTGTTTAGCCTGGGCTTGACCACAGGACGACTATGAGGGCTTTAGCCTGGGCTTGACCACAGGACGGCTTTGAGGGCTTCAGCCTGGGCTTGACCACAGGACGGCTTTGAGGGCTTCAGCCTGGGCTTGACCACAGGACGGCTTTGAGGGCTTTAGCCTGGGCTTGACCACAGGACGGTTTTGAGGGCTTTAGCCTGGGCTTGACCACAGGACGGTTTTGAGGGCTTGGGGCTGGCCTTGACCACAGGACGATGTCATCTCAATGTTTCCATCATTCTGGTGGTGTCATCTTAATGTTTCCATCATTCTGGTGGTGTCATCTTAATGTTTCCATCATTCTGGTGGTGTCATCTGAATGTTTCCATCATTCTGGTGGTGTCATCTTAATGTTTCCATCATTCTGGTGATGTCATCTTAATGTTTCCATCATTCTGGTGGTGTCATCTTAATGTTTCCATCATTCTGGTGGTGTCATCTTAATGTTTCCATCATTCTGGTGGTGTCATCTTAATGTTTCCATCATTCTGGTGGTGTCATCTTAATGTTTCCATCATTCTGGTGGTGTCATCTTAATGTTTCCATCATTCTGGTGGTGTCATCTTAATGTTTCCATCATTCTGGTGGTGTCATCTTAATGTTTCCATCATTCTGGTGGTGTCGTCTTAATGTTTCCATCATTCTGGTGGTGTCATCTTAATGTTTCCATCATTCTGGTGGTGTCATCTTAATGTTTCCATCATTCTGGTGGTGTCATCTTAATGTTTCCATCATTCTGGTGGTGTCATCTCAATGTTTCCATCATTTTGGTGGTGTCATCTTATTATTTCCATCATTCTGGTGGTGTCATCTTATTATGTTTCCATCATTCTGGTGGTGTCATCTCAATGTTTCCATCATTTTGGTGGTGTCATCTTATTATTTCCATCATTCTGGTGGTGTCATCTTATTATTTCCATCATTCTGGTGGTGTCATCTTAATGTTTCCATCATTCTGGTGGTGTCATCTTAATGTTTCCATCATTCTGGTGGTGTCAGCTTAATGTTTCCATCATTTTGGTGGTGTCATCTTAATGTTTTCGTCATTCTGGTGGTGTCATCTTAATGTTTCAAAGGTCCCCCGACCTCCTCCCACTCTCTGTCTACTTCTCAGTTCAACACGTTACCAGGAGAAGGGTTTTGCGCAGGCTCAGGTGTTCTGCCACATCATTTCTGGTAGAATCGGGTGGAGCGCACATGGAATTGAACAACCTTCAAACTCTATGAGTCAGTACAAGATCACATATCATGTATGAGTCAGTACAAGATCACATATCATTTATGAGTCAGTACAAGATCACATATCATTTCTATGCTGATGACTGTCAGCTCTACAATAGTGCATCTCCTGAAAATCTGTCAATTCTTTTTCACGAATTTTCTGACTGTTCTGTTGAGATTCAGTTTTGGATGACAGAATAATCCACAGTTGAATACTCATTGGTACCAAGCTGAGACTGAAGCAATACTCATTGGTACCAAGCTGAGACTGAAGCAATACTCATTGGTACCAAGCTGAGACTGAAGCAATACTCATTGGTACCAAGCTGAGACTCAAGCAATACTCATTGGTACCAAGCTAAGACAGACGCAATACTCTTTGGCACCAAGCACAAACTTTCCACTGTAAAAGTTTGTTCTATCCAACTGGGCGACAACATTGTATTTTCTGATTCAGTCAAGAACCTTGGCGTTGTTCTTGATCCTCAACTCTCCATGCAGAAATGTATCGCCCAAACCTGTCAGTCTTGTCACTGTCAACTGCAGTGTTTCAGTTCTGTTCGCCGTTATCTTTCAACTTCATCAGCATCTAAACTTACGACTTCTCTTTTATTATCTGGTGCTGATGATTGTGACTCTCTGTTCTCTGTCTTGCTGGCTTTTTCTATCACACGTGTCCAGTGTATTCAGAGTCCTACGACCAGCACACGACACAGTCTTGATGGAGGCAGACACAAACAGATCATTCATAAGAAAAATTAGGAAAAGACAAGCGATATTTTAGGCCATTTTATAAGGAAAGGGGAATAAGAGCATCTGATCACAACAGGAAAGCTGGAGGGAAAGAGAGCACCAGGTAGACCCAGGGGAAAATATTAAACGGACTTGCAGGGTGGCTGAGGACAGAGAGGGTGGAAGATGTACTTGCAGCGACAAGGGACAGATGCATATGGAGGGTCATGATTGCCAACGCCATGTGGCAGGGCACATGATGATGATGATGATACATCATGCTTCAAGTGTATCGATGCTACTGCACTTATCTATCTTTGTGATCCCTTCCACATGTATACCTCTGTCCGACGTCTTCGTTCTGCTTCTGATGCTACATGTACTTGTTTACAAATTGCACGATACACATGTTCCACAGTCAGTCACTGCTCTCTTTGCTGTGTCTGTTATTCAAATGGAAAGAGTTTCCCACGTCTTTTGGACAGCCACATACTGTCTTCCTGCAAGTCTAACATGAAGACATACCTTTGAGTCCAGCACTGATGTCCCCCTCTGTGTGCACCATTTTGTCCTACTCCCTCCTGTCCTCCCCTCCTGTCCTCCCCTCCTGTCCTACTCCCCTCCTGTCCTACTCCCCTCCTGTCCTCCCCTCCTGCCCTACTCCCCTCCTGTCCTCCCTCCTGTCCTACTTCCCTCCTGTCCTCCCTCCTGTCCTACTCCCCTCCTGTCCTACTCCCCTCCTGTCCTACTCCCCTCCTGTCCTACTCCCCTCCTGTCCTACTTCCCTCCTGTCCTACTCCCCTCCTGTCCTCCCCTCCTGTCCTCCCCTCCTGTCCTACTCCCCTCCTGTCCTCCACTCCTGTCCTACTCCCCTCCTGTCCTCCCCTCCTGTCCTCCCCTCCTGTTCTCCCCTCCTGTCCTCCCTCCTGTCCTACTCCCCTCCTGTCCTCCCTCCTGTCCTACTCCCCTCCTGTCCTCCCTCCTGCCCTACTCCCTCCTGTCCTACTCCCTACTGTCCTCCCCTCCTGTCCTCCCCTCCTGTCCTACTCCCCTCCTGTCCTACTCCCCTCCTGTCCTCCCCTCCTGTCCTCCCTCCCGTCCTACTCCCCTCCTGTCCTCCCCTCCTGTCCTCCCCCTCCTGTCCTCCCTCCTGTCCTACTCCCCTCCTGTCCTACTCCTCTCCTGTCCTACTCCTCTCCTGTCCTCCCCTCCTGTCCTCCCCCTCCTGTCCTCCCTCCTGTCCTACTCCCCTCCTGTCCTACTCCCTCCTGTCCTCCCCTCCTGTCCTCCCTCCTGTCCTACTCCCCTCCTGTCCTACTCCCCTCCTGTCCTCCCCTCCTGTTCTCCCTCCTGTCCTCCCTCCCGTCCTACTCCCCTCCTGTCCTCCCCTCCTGTCCTCCCCCTCCTGTCCTCCCTCCTGTCCTACTCCCCCCCTGTCCAACTCCCCCTCCTGTCCTACTCCCCTCCTGTCCTCCCCTCCTGTCCTACTCCCCTCCTGTCCTACTCCCCTCCTGTCCTCCCCTCATGTCCTTCCCCTCCTGTCCTACTCCCCTCCTGTCCTACTCCCCTCATGTCTTACTCCCCTCCCTCTGTTCTACTCCCCTCCTGTCCTCTCCTCCTACCTCCCCTCCTGTCCTCCCCCACCTACCTCCCCTCCTGTCCTTCCCCTCCTGGTCTGTGTGTTATGTACACTTGAGTTTTTGTCATTGTGAGTGAAAGCTTGGGTGAATGATGAGAGTGCACAAGTTATTTGATTTCTATATCAAGATTTGGCGCTGTCCAAATGTCATGATCATTATATTACCATGGATGGATGGATGGTTAGAATGGATGGGTGGATGGATAGTTACGACGCATGGACAGACGAAGTTTGATTCCACATACCGTCCCTCGTACCAGCCTTGCAATCAGATAATTGACCTCTTGAACAAATGTAACGTTTTTGTTTCATTTCGTTTTCAGATTCTTCTTTTCTTATTTCCATAAAATGCTTTTTTTTTGTCTTTTGTAGGTCAGGGTAATGCAAGAATTTTCCTTTTTCGTCTCTTAAATGTCTTTTTTTATTTTATGCTTTTTAAAAATATACTTTTATTTCATTTTGTCTGTTTTTTGTATCATTCGATCTATTTCATTTTTATTTTGTGTCGGACACTTTGTTTCCGGTTTCTTTTTTTTTCATTTTATTTCTTTTTCATTGCTCCATCGTATTTGATTTTTATTATAGTTCGTAATAGTTATTTATCGATTCATCTATAAGATTTAATATTAATAACTTCCTTTCATCATCCTTTTCTGCCACCAAGTAATCTCCCTTCCACTTCCTGTACGCTGACCCACTTCCTGTATGCAAACACACTTCCTCTTTGCATTTGACACTGTGTGTGTCGTGGGTGGGGTGGGTGGGGTGGGTGGGATGTGAGGGTGTGGTGATGGTACTGGTGATGGTGGTGGTGGTGGTAGTGGTGTGTCTATGTGTGTGTGTGTGTGTGTGTTGTGTGTGTGTGTGTGTGTGTGTGTGGTGTGTGTATCTGTGGGTGTGTGTGTATGTGTGTGTGTATGTGTGTGTGTCTGTGTGTGTGTGTGTGTGTGTGGTGTGATGTGTGTGTGTGTGTGGATGTGTGTGTGTATGTGTGGTGTTTGTCTGTGGTGTGTGTGTGTGTGTGTGTGTGTGTGTGTGTGTGTGTGTGTGTGTGTGTGTGTGGTGTGGAGTGTGTGTGTGTGTGTGTGGTGTGTGTGTGTGTGTGTGTGGTGTGTGTGTGTGGTGTGTGTGTGTGTGGTGTGTGTTGTGTGGTGGTGTGTATGTGTGTTGGTGTGTGTGTGTGTGTGTGGGGTGTGGTGTTGTGTGTGTTGGTGTGTGGGTGTGTGTGTGGTGTGTGATGTGGTGTTGTGGGTTGTGTGTGTATGTGTGGTGTGTGTGTGGTGTGTGTTGTGGTGTGTTGTGTGTGTGTGGTGTGGTGGTTGTGTGTGTGTGTGTGGTGTGTGTGTGTGTGTGTGTGGTGTGGTGGGGTGTGTGTGTGTGGTGTGTGTGTGTGTGTGTGTGTGTGTGTGTGTGTGTGTGTGTGTGTGTGGTGTGTGTGTGGTGTGTGTGTGTGTGTGGTGTGTGGTGGTGTGTGTGTTGTGTGTGTGTGTGTGGTGTGTGTGTGTGTGTGTGTGTGTGTGTGTTGTGTGTGTGTGTGTGTGTGTGGGTGGTGTGTGTGTGGTGTGTGGTTGTGTGTGTGTGGTGTGTGGTGTGTGTGTGTGTGTGTGTGTGGTTGTGTGTGTGTGTTGGGGTGTGTGGTGGTGTGTGTTGTGTGTGTGTGTGTGTGTGTGGTGGGGTGTGTTGTGGTGTGTGTGTGTGTGTGTGTGTGGTGTGTGTGTGGTGTGTGTGTGTGTGTGGTGTGTGTGTGTGTGTGTATGTGGGTGTGTGGTGTGGTGTGTGTGTGTGGTGTGGTGTATGTGGTGTGTGTGTGTGTGTGTGTGTGTGTGTGTGGTGTAGTGGTGTGTGTGTGTGTGTGTGTGTGTGTGTGGTGTGTGGTGTGTGTGTGTGGTGTGTGTGTGTGTGGTGTGTGTGGTGTGTGTGTGGTGTGTGTGTGGTGTGTGTGTGGTGTGTGTGTGTGTGTGTTGTGTGTGTTGGGTGTGTGTGGTGTGTGTGTGGTGTGTTGTGTGGTGTGTGTGTGTGGTGTGGGGATGTGTGTGTGGTGTGTGTGTTGGTGTGGTGTGTGTGGTGTGTGTGTGTGTGTGGTGGTGTGTGTGTGTGGTGTGTTGTGTGTGGTGTGTGGTGTGTGTGTGTGTGGTGTGTGTGTGTGGGTGTGTGTGGTTGTGTGTGTGTGTGGGGTGTGTGTGTGTGGTGTGTTTGGGCGCTTGGGTTAAGCACACACGTTTAAATCGTTTTCGTTTTCTAAAACGGTAATACATCTACAACAATTCTTTTCTTTTCTTTATTTTAATTTTTCTTTCTTTGGTTTTTTCCTTCATTTTACTTTTCTTTTCTATTTCTTCCCAACAATTGAAGGTAGAAAGTAAGATCAAACTCGTTCGATCTGCACAAAAAAAATCCTAATTTATATCTTGTTCCGAACGAAAGTGTAGTACTCAATGCCAGACCCGCTGTCCTTCTCCATTCCAAACAAAACACTGTCTTGAGCACTGGTTTCTGGCTGCCTAGTCAACCACAGGTCATGAGAGAGGCAGAGATTTCAATGAAGAACTTGGTGTGAAGACTGGCGGTGGGGGGGGGGGGGGGATCACAAACCTGAGGTTGGCGGATGACACTGCTCGCCTATCAGGCTGCAACGTCAATATGCAAACAATCACTGACAAAGTAAATGGAGCGGGCAGAACTGCAGGCCTAGAACTCAACGCAAAGAAGACTAAGGTAATGCAGATTGGTGATCCATGGATGGAAACATAGCAGTCAATGGAGAACCCCTCGAAGACAGACAGAGACAGACAGAAACGGACAGAGACGGACAGACAGAGAGATACAGAGACAGAGACAGACAGAGAGAGACAGAGACAGACAGAGAGATACAGAGAGATACAGAGACAGACAGACAGAGAGATACAGAGACAGAGACAGACAGAGAGAGACAGAGACAGAGACAGACAGAGAGATACAGAGACAGAGACAGACAGAGAGGAGACAGAGACAGAGAGCAGACAGAGAGAACAGAGAGATACAGAGACGGACAGACAGAGAGAGATACAGAGACAAAGACAGACAGAGAGAGACAGAGACAGAGACAGCACAGAGAGATACAGAGCAGATACAGAGACAGACAGACAGAGAGATACAGAGACAGAGACAGACAGAGAGAGACAGAGACAGAGACAGACAGAGAGAACAGAGACAGAGACAGACAGAGAGAGACAGAGAGTTACAGAGACGGACAGACAGAGAGATACAGAGACAGAGACAGACAGAGAGAGACAGAGACAGACAGAGAGATACAGAGACAGAGACAGACAGAGAGAGACAGAGACGAGACAGAGGCAGACAGAGAGAGACAGAGACAGAGACAGACA
>CM060312.1:97427431-97434931 GCA_030674185.1 Monoplex corrugatus | reverse complement strand
CCAGAGTTTATTACTACTGACACATGGCTAGACCATTGACTGCCAGGAACAGTCCGGTGGACGACTGGGAAAGATCAGATGACACTGGGAAAGACCAGATGACACTGGGAAAGACCGGACTTATGGACTTTGTAGACTGGCTCCCCATCTTGCCTTTCCTTACCAAGCCTTGAGTTCAAGAAAGAAAAAAATGCTCCCAGGATTCACCGAAAAGAGCAGAGAGTAATAAATCAATCGACGCTAACCTTATCACGACTAAAAATGCACAACGGACAACAAGTATAGGACAAATGGAATTCCCGTGTGTCTGTGGAAGGAGATTCTTCACCAAGCGTGGCATGAAGATCCACAGAACGAAAAAGGGCTGTGCACACACTCTGATGGACGAACAGCAGCACACTGCACCAGCAGACATGACATCAGAAAACCAGGACCAGGAAGCAAACCACAGTGTCGAGGACATCCACGATGTTGGCTCAGACAAGGAATCTGCACAAGCTTTGATGCTAAGTGCCAGAGACTGAACTTGCCACTATATGACATTTTAGCACGATGTTAAACACTTATACATATACACATACATATAGCACGATGTTAAACACTTATACATATACATATAGCACGATCTTAAACACTTATACATATAGCACGATGTTAAACACTTATACATATAGCACGATGTTAAACACTTATACATATAGCACGATCTTAAACACTTATACATATAGCACGATGTTAAACACTTATATATATAGCACGATGTTAAACACTTATACATATAGCACGATGTTAAACACTTATACATATAGCACGATCTTAAACACTTATACATATAGCACGATGTTAAACACTTATACATATAGCACGATCTAAAACACTTATACATATAGCACGATGTTAAACATTTGTACATATAGCACGATGTTAAACACTTATACATATAGCACGATGTTAAACACTTATACATATAGCACGATTTAAACACTTATACATATACATATAGCACGATCTTAAACATATATACATATAGCACGATGTTACACACTTATACATATACATACAGCACAATCTTAAACATTTATACATATACATATAGCACGATGTTAAACATATATACATATAGCACGATGTTAAACACTTATACATATACATATAGCACGATCTTAAACACTTATACATATACATATAGCACGATGTTAAACACTTATACATATACATATAGCACGATGTTAAACACTTATGCATATAGCACGATGTTAAACACTTATACATATACATATAGCACGATCTTAAACACTTATACATATACATATAGCACGATGTTAAACACTTATACATATACATATAGCACGATCTTAAACACTTATACATATACATATAGCACGATCTTAAACACTTATCATAACATATAAATATAGCACGATCTTAAACACTTATACATATACATATAGCACGATCTTAAACACTTATACATATAGCACGATGTTAAACACTTATACATATAGCACGATGTTAAACACTTATACATATAGCACGATGTAAACACTTATACATATAGCACGATGTTAAACACTATATACATATAGCACGATGTTAAACACTTATACATATAGCACGATGTTAAACACTTATACATATAGCACGATGTTAAACACTTATACATATAGCACGATGTTAAACACTTATACATATAGCACGATGTTAAACACTTATACATATAGCACGATGTTAAACACTTATACATATAGCACGATCTTAAACACTTATACATATAGCACGATGTTAAACACTTATACATTATACATATAGCACGACCTTAAACATATATACATATAGCACGATGTTAAACACTTATACATATACATACAGCACGATCTTAAACACTTATACATATACATATAGCACGATGTTAAACATATACACATATAGCACGATGTTAAACACTTATACATATACATATAGCACGATCTTAAACACTTATACATATACATATAGCACGATGTTAAACACTTATACATATACATATAGCACGATGTTAAACACTTATACATATAGCACGATGTTAAACATTTATACATATACATAAAGCACGATGTTAAACACTTATACATATAGCACGATGTTAAACACTTATACATTATACATATAGCACGATGTTAAACACTTATACATATAGCACGATGTTAAACACTTATACTATATCACGATGTTAAACACTTATACATATAGCACGATCTTAAACACTTATACATATAGCACGATGTTAAACAATTATACATATAGCACGATCTTAAAACACATTTATACATATAGCACGATCTTAAACACTTATACATATAGCACGATGTTAAACACTATATACATATAGCACGATGTTAAACACTTATACATATAGCACGATCTTAAACACTTATACATAGAGCACGATGTTAAAAACTTATACATATAGCACGATGTTAAACACTTATCATATGCACGATTTAACATTAACATATAGCACGATTTAAACACTTATACATATAGCACGATGTTAACATTACATTATCGATGTTAACACTTATATACATTAGCACGATGTTAAACACTTATACATATAGCACGATGTTAAACACTTATACATATAGCACGATGTTAAACATTTATACATATAGCACGATGTTAAACACTTATATACATAAATAAGCACGATGTTAAACATTTATTACATATAGCACGATGTTAAACACTTATACATATAGCACGATGTTAAACACTTATACATATAGCACGATCTTTAAACATTATACATATAGCACGATGTTAAACACTTTACATTATAGCACGATGTTAAACTACATTATACATATAGCACGATGTTAAAACATTATCATATAGCACGATGTTAAACACTTATACATATAGCACGATGTTAAACTTATACATATAGCACGATGTTAAACACTTTATAACACTTTAACACTTATAGCACGATGTTAAACACTTATACATATAGCACGATGTTAAACACTTATACATATAGCACGATGTTAAACACTTATACATATAGCACGATGTTAAACACTTATACATATAGCACGATGTTAAACACTTATACATATAGCACGATGTTAAACACTTATACATATAGCACAATGTAAACACTTATACATATAGCACGATGTTAAACATAATATACATATAGCACGATGTTAAACACTTATACATATACATATAGCACGATGTTAAACACTTATACATATTGCACGATCCTAAACATATATACATATAGCACGATCTTAAACACTTATACATATACCACGATCTTAAACACTTATACATATAGCACGATGTTAAACACTTATACATATAGCACGATCTTAAACACTTATACATATACATATAGCACAATCTTAAACACTTATACATATAGCACGATGTTAAACATTTGTACATATAGCACGATCTTAAACACTTATACATATAGCACGATGTTAAACACTTATACATATAGCACGATTTTAAACACTTATACATATAGCACGATCTTAAACACTTATACATATAGCACGATGTTAAACACTTGTACATATAGCACGATGTTAAACACTTATACATATAGCACGATGTTAAACATATATACATATAGCACGATGTTAAACACTTATACATATACATATAGCACGATGTTAAAACTTATACATATAGCACGAGTTAAACACTTATACATATAGCACGATGTTAAACACTTATACATATAGCACGATGTTAAACACTTATACATATAGCACGATGTTAAACACTTATACATATAGCACGATGTTAAACACTTATACATATAGCACGATGTTAAACACTTATACATATAGCACGATGTTAAACACTTATACATATAGCACGATGTTAAACACTTATACATATAGCACGATGTTAAACACTTATACATATAGCACGATGTTAAACACTTATACATATAGCACGATGTTAAACACTTATACATATAGCACGATGTTAAACACTTATACATATAGCACGATCTTAAACACTTATACATATAGCACGATGTTAAACACTTATACATATAGCACGATGTTAAACACTTATACATGTAGCACGATGTTAAACACTTCTACATATAGCACGATCTTAAACACTTATACATATAGCACGATGTTAAACACTTTATACATATAGCACGATCTTAAACACTTATACATATAGCACGATGTTAAACACTTATACATATAGCACGATCTTAAACACTTATACATATAGCACGATGTTAAACACTTATACATATAGCACGATGTTAAACATTTGTACATATAGCACGATGTTAAACACTTATACATATAGCACGATGTTAAACACTTATACATATAGCACGATCTTAAACACTTATACATATAGCACGATGTTAAACACTTATACATATAGCACGATGTTAAACACTTATACATATAGCACGATGTTAAACACTTATACATATACATATAGCACGATCTTAAACACTTATACATATAGCACGATGTTAAACACTTATACATATAGCACGATCTTAAACACTTATACATATAGCACGATCTTAAACACTTATACATATACATATAGCACGATCTTAAACACTTATACATATAGCACGATGTTAAACATTTGTACATATAGCACGATGTTAAACACTTATACATATAGCACGATGTTAAACACTTATACATATAGCACGATCTTAAACACTTATACATATAGCACGATGTTAAACACTTATACATATAGCACGATGTTAAACACTTATACATATAGCACGATGTTAAACACTTATACATATAGCACGATGTTAAACACTTATATACATATAGCACGATGTTAAACACTTATACATATAGCACGATGTTAAACACTTATACATATAGCACGATCTTAAACACTTATACATATAGCACGATCTTAAACTCTTATACATATACATATAGCACGATGTTAAACACTTATACATATAGCACGATCTTAAACACTTATACATATACATATAGCACGATCTTAAACACTTATACATATAGCACGATGTTAAACACTTATACATATAGCACGATCTTAAACACTTATACATATAGCACGATGTTAAACACTTATACATATAGCACGATGTTAAACACTTATACATATTAGCACGATGTTAAACACTTATACATATAGCACGATTTAAACACATTATACATATAGCACGATGTTAAAACACTTATACATATAGCACGATGTTAAACATTTATACATTATAGCACGATGTTAAACACTTTATACATATAGCACGATGTTAAACACTTATACATATAGCACGATGTTAAACACTTATACATATAGCACGATCTTAAACACTTTACATATAGCACGATGTTAAACACTTTACTACACATACATATAGCACGATTTAAACACTTATACATATAGCACGATGTTAAACACTTATACATATAGCACGATGTTATACACTTATACATATAGCACGATGTTAAACACTATACATTACATATAGCACGATGTTAAACACTTTATATACATATAGCACGATGTTAAACACTTATACATATAAGCACGATGTTAAACACTTATACATATAGCACGATGTTAAACACTTATACTATCTACATATAGCACGATGTTAAACACTTATACATATAGCACGATGTTAAACACTTATACATATAGCACGATTTAAACACTTATACATATAGCACGATGTTAAACACTTATACATATAGCACGATGTTAAACACTTATACATTAGCACGATCTTAAACACTTATACATATAGCACGATGTTAAACACTTATACATATAGCACGATTTAAACACTTATACATACTATAGCACGATGTTAAACACTTATACATATAGCACCATGTTAACACTTATACATATAGCACGATGTTAAACACTTATACATATAGCACGATCTTGAACACTTATACATCTACATATAGCACGATGTTAAACACTTATACATATAGCACGATGTTAAACACTTATACATATACATATAGCACGATGTTAAACACTTATACATATACATATAGCACGATGTTAAACACTTATACATCTACATATACATATAGCACGATGTTAAACACTTATACATATACATATAGCGTGATCTTAAACACTTATACATCTACATATAGCACGATCTTAAACACTTATACATCTACATATAGCACGATGTTAAACACTTATACATACACACATACATATAGCACGATCTTAAACACTTATACATATACACATACATATAGCACGATCTTAAACACTTATACATAATACATATAGCACGATGTTAAACACTTATACATACACATATACATATAGCACGATGTTAAACACTTATACATATACACATACATATAGCACGATCTTAAACACTTATACATATACATATAGCACGATCTTAAACACTTATACATATACACATACATATAGCACGATCTTAAACACTTATACATATACATATAGCACGATCTTAAACACTTATACATATACACATACATATAGCACGATGTTAAACACTTATACATATACACATACATATAGCACGATGTTAAACACTTATACATATACACATACATATAGCACGATGTTAAACACTTATACATACACACATACATATAGCACGATGTTAAACACTTATACATACACACATACATATAGCACGATGTTAAACACTTATACATACACACATACATATAGCACAGCCTCAAACAAACACTGCCCTTTCTGTATCAACACATGATGTCACCTCTTCATCACTTGTTACCTCCCCTTTGATATATGCATTACCTCCCTGTCGGTATACGTTCCCATCCCATCACATGTACTCTATATCTTCTGTCATATGTGTATATATTTTTTTCGCCCCCCCCCTCCCCCTCGCCCGTTAGTATAGTCTGTAGAAGACCCAGACGTAGAAACCAGTAGGTGTTTTGTTCCTGTCGTGTTTGTGTCAACTACGTAGTGGTCAAAAGATAATTACATGTATTTTTCCTTTTCATCAACTATGTTCCAGAATAACTTATTATTGATTTTATATAAACCTGTACCTAAGGCTACATTTTCCTGTTTGGTGTAAACAATACTTTTCCATTAGTGTTTTTGTAGCTATATCCTTTCAAAACCAGGGGAGATAAAACGCCACAATGGATTTTTATTCTGTGGGTTTTATGTGATTTTTTTTTGATTTTTTTGGTCGTCTTTTTGTTGATTCCGTCACGTTTGCCTTTCCAGACAAAACATCAGTATTTTTCTCTGTCTCTCTGTCTCTCTCTGTCTGTTTCCTTGTCTGTCTTCCTGTCTGTCTGTCTCGCTCTCTCTCTCTCTCTCACTCTCTCTCTCTTTCTTTCTCTCGCTCTCTCTCTCATCTATCTGTCATCTTTCTCTCTTTCTGTCTGTTTGTCTCTCTCTCTCTCTCTCTCTCTCTCTCTCTCTCTCTCTCTCTCGTGTTCTTTTCTTTCTTTCTCTTTCCCTCTCTTTCTGTCT
>CM060312.1:97389931-97419931 GCA_030674185.1 Monoplex corrugatus | reverse complement strand
CGCCACATGGCAAACAGAGGATGACTTGTTGGGATCAGATCACATCCCCATACGTCTTACCCTAAACCATACTACAGAAATAGACGCCATACCACAAGATAGTTTACCCAAGTTTAATTATGAAAACGCTGACTGGATCAGTTTTAAGGCAATCCTTGAAAAGACAAGAACAGATCTATCTGAAGCAATGAACATAAACGAAACGTACGAAGTTTTCTGTAACTCACTCTTAAGGGCTGCTAACATTTCAATTCCAAAACTTACAGTGTCAAAAATAGGAAAACATCATGGAAATGTCTGGTGGAATGAGGACTGTCAAAAGGCAGTGAACGAAAAGAAAGAAAAATACAAAATTTATTTAGCAAACAGGTCACCTGAAAATCATACAGCGATGAAAAGTGCCAACATTAAGTGTAACAGAATCATAGAGCAAGCCAAAGAACAACACTGGACATCTTTTTGTAAATGTGAAGTAAATAACCACAAAGACACGATAAAGATTTGGGAAAAACTAAAATTAATGAAAAACGGGATTAAGTTGCCATCAATTCCAGTAAAGCTAGAAAATAACCCTATTCCTAGCTCATTGGAAAAAGCAGAAGCTTTTGCAGACGTGTTTGCTGAGGCCTGTCGTGTAGAAGGACTCCCTGTCTCTGATAGAAATTATAGGGAACGAGATGAAAAGAAAGATGTATATAAGGACCCTGCCTCTGACAATACTCACTACATAAATGCATCACTCACACTTCAAGAATTAAAAGATGCCATTCAGTCCCTTCCAAGTAAAAAAACGTCAGTTGGACTAGATGCAATTTCCAATGAGATGCTGAAAAATTTACCAGAAAATTTTATAATCTTGCTACATGACATATTTCAAAAATGCTGGAATAGTGGGATAATGCCTAACAACTGGAAAGAAACAATAGTGGTTCCTGTATTAAAACCAGGTAAATGTAATACCGATTTGAAAAACTACAGGCCAATTGCATTAACATCACATGTATGTAAACTAATGGAGAAAATAATCTTAAAGAGACTGATGCACTATTGTGAAAAGAATAAAATAATACCAGTAAATCAGGCAGGATTTCGAAAAGGCAGGTCACCAGTAGAGATCCTAACAAAGCTAACTACTAATATAAAACAACAATTTGCAAGATGTCAATGTGTTTTAGCTACATTTTTTGATATAACGAAAGCATACGATCAAGTGTGGCACTCCCGATTGTTATTCAAATTTAAAAGTATTGGGCTGACAGGTCACATTTTTGGCTATGTTAAGTGTTTCTTAGAAAATAGAGTATTTCAAACGAGGATTGAAAATGTATATTCCACGAAACGAATTCTTCAAATGGGTATCCCTCAGGGATCCGTTATAGCTCCCCTTCTTTTCATGATATTAATGCATGACTTACCCAGTAAAGTATCTAAGCATGTAGTTTTAGCTCAATATGCTGACGATTTATGCATGTGGATGCAGGTAAATATGAAAAAGAAAACTCCTTTGCGCTGTATCAATTATACACGCAAGTGCTACCAATTAGAACTTGATAAAATAGCGCGATACATGGTAGAAAATGGGTTACATCTATCCCTGGAAAAAACAAAAATAGTTTTATTTAATAATGGAGCTAACCCAGTAAATATTCCCACTTTCAAACTGGGAGATACTCTTCTTCAGTTTAACGAGTCGATTAAATTCTTAGGAGTTTTCCTTACAGCAAAATTATCTTGGAATCAGCATATTGAATACGTATTAACCAAAGCTCAAAAAAGTTTAAATTTCATAAAAATAGTTCGCAAACAGACATGGGGTCAAGATTCATCAACACTTGTTCATCTTTGTAAATCGCTTGTTAGATCTAAATTAACCTATGCTCAAGAAATCTTCTTCAGTGCACCGAAACACTTACTAAAAAAACTGCAGAGCATTGATTGTAAAGGTTTCAAACTTGCACTGGGTCTTCCAATGCATGCTTCCTGTCTTCGGACATATAATGAAATCAAACTGTTGCCACTTGATGAGCAAAGGAAAGTCGCTTCTACTAAATTTTTGTTAAGAAACACTACCGTAGAAAACATCTCAGAAACAGAAATTAAACTGAGATCAGATACCGACTTTCCAAAACGAGCTAAATCAATATCTTCACAGGTCACACTTGCAACATACACATCTGACGTCATGAAAGGCTCAGGAATTGATCTAGACGTAGATCCTGTATCTATACGACCTTCCTTTTCGCCAGTACCCAGTTGGGAACTCCAAAGAGCACGATTTGACGTACACCACACTAATTTAAAAAAAGGAGACAATATAAACTTACTGGCAAGTCAGGTTAAATGTCATATAAACGACGTATATTCTGATCATTTGAAAATTTACACTGATGGGTCAGTAATTGAAAGAAAAGCAGGCTCAGCGTTTTTAATACCTGCTCTCAAAATTGAAAAATCTTTCTACATAGGACTTGATAAATCTATCTTTACAGCTGAACTCTTTGCAATATTAATGGCTTTAAACTTTCTGATAAGTCTTCCAAGGACAATTTTTCAGATACTTCTTTGCGTTGATTCAAAATCAGTACTTCAGGCTCTTGAATTATCAAAATTACAAACAAGATCAGAAATGATTCTGGAAATAAGTCACTTGATTCATAATTTATCTTTAAGAGGCACTGATATCACTTTCTGCTGGATACCTTCTCATAGTTCTTTTAGTTATAATAATAAAGTTGACAGGGCTGCCAAACGGGGAGCTAATAACTCACCAGATTCAAACAATATCCAGCTTTCTCTCTCGTTGCACGAGAATTACACTTTAGTGGACAACTACGTCTGGAAGCAGTTCCAATTAAAACAGAAAAAGTATGATAAATGTCACATGAATTTTGAAGTTAGCAAAATACTTAAGCAGCTTCATGCCAGCAGAACTATACAGTCCCTTATGTACAGATGGAAACTTGATGCATTCAAAACAAAATATACCAATAACATAGTGTGTCTGTGTGGAAAGAAGATAACACATAGTCATATTCTTTCTTGCGTTAGGGTAAAACGACATATTCCAACACTATCTGTGAGTACAGTTTCTGACATATTTGCCTCATCATCATTACTGTATGAATTTTTTGTTAGCCTGTCAAAAAGTCCTATAGCGAATTACCTTTAAAATGTTATTTGACTTGTTCATTGTTGTGGTTAGTCAATTATTAGTTTTACTTTTTATTCATTTCTTCCGGATATTTACTAATTTTGTTTGTCAGTTTGTTTGTTTAAATCGATAATTATGGTAACATTATTTGTTAGTTTTACCTTCCCTCTTCAAAACAGTTGTTTTCTGGATCATCTTTTCTCAAAATCAAAATTGACAATTTTCAAATATCTTCTTCACTCCTCCTCTATCACTCCCACCCCCCCCCTTTTTTTTTTTTTTTTTTTTGTTTGTTTGTTTTGTTTTGTTGTCTAAAATCACTTTAGTGAATAGACATTAAATCAAAGACCACCACATATACATACACAAACACACACACACACACACACACACACACACACACACACACACACACACACACACACACACACACACACACACACAGTCAGACAAACAGACAGACGGAAATTTTTTCACCCATTTTTATTGGCATGTAGATGACCATTGAAGATCTCATGGCAGAAATCCCACATGTGTGTCAAGGCCTGAAGTTCACCTTCCGCACTGCTGTTGTTCGTCACCAGGTGTTCCTGGGGCTTCCTCTTACGTCTTCCTTCCCATGACGTCCGGGTGATGTTATCCTGCTGTCTTCCTTCTGGTGTCCAGTGAAGGGCAGTCTGGGTGATGTTGTCCTGCTGTCTTCCTTCTGGTGTCCAGTGAAGGGCAGTCCTGGTGATGTTATCCTGCTGTCTTCCTTCTGGTGTCCAGTGAAGGGCAGTCCTGGTGATGTTGTCCTGCTGTCTTCCTTCTGGTGTCCAGTGAAGGGCAGTCCTGATGATGTTGTCCTGCTGTCTTCCTTCTGGTGTCCAGTGAAGGGCAGTCCTGGTGATGTTGTCCTGCTGTCTTCCTTCTGGCGTCCAGTGAAGGGCAGTCCTGATGATGTTGTCCTGCTGTCTTCCTTCTGGCATCCAGTGAAGGGCAGTCCTGGTGATGTTATCCTGCTGTCTTCCCATGTCGTCCAGTGAAGGGCAGTCCTGGTGATGTTATCCTGCTGTCTTCCTTCTGGCGTCCAGTGAAGGGCAGTCCTGGTGATGTTATCCTGCTGTCTTCATGGTGTCCAGTGAAGGGCAGTCCTGATGATATCCTGCTGTTTTCATGGTGTCCAGTGAAGGGCAGTCCTGGTGATGTTATCCTGCTGTCTTCCTTCTGGTGTCCAGTGAAGGGCAGTCCTGGTGATGATATCCTGCTGTCTTCATGGTGTCCAGTGAAGGGCAGTCCGTGTGATGTTGTCCTGCTGTCTTCCTTCTGGTGTCCAGTGAAGGGCAGTCCTGGTGATGATATCCTGCTGTCTTCATGGTGTCCAGTGAAGGGCAGTCCTGGTGATGTTATCCTGCTGTCTTTAATCTGGTGTCCAGTGAAGGGCAGTCCTGGGCGATGTAATCCTGCTGTCTTCCTTCTGGTGTCCAGTGAAGGGCAGTCCTGGTGATGATATCCTGCTGTCTTCATGGTGTCCAGTGAAGGGCAGTCCGGGTGATGTTATCCTGCTGTCTTCCTTGTGGTGTCTAGTGAAGGGCAGTCCTGGTGATGTTGTCCTGCTGTCTTCCTTCTGGTGTCCAGTGAAGGGCAGTCCTGGGCGATGTTATCCTGCTGTCTTCCTTCTGGTGACCAGTAAAGGGCAGTCCTGGGCGATGTTATCCTGCTGTCTTCCTTGTGGTGTCTAGTGAAGGGCAGTCCTGGGCGATGTTATCCTGCTGTCTTCCTTCTGGCGTCCAGTGAAGGACAGTCCGGGTGATGTTATCCTGCTGTCTTCATGGTGTCCAGTGAATGGCAGTCTGGGTGATGTTATCCTGCTGTCTTCATGGTGTCCAGTGAATGGCAGTCTGGGCGATGTTATCCTGCTGTCTTCCTTCTGGTGTCCAGTGAAGGACAGTCCAGGTGATGTTGTCCTGCTGTCTTCCTTTGGTGTCCAGTGAAGGACAGTCCAGGTGATGTTATCATGCTGTCTATGGATGATGCGCTCTGTCCATCTCCATCGTCTTTACGTGATGGTGATGTCCATGCTCTCCTGATTACATGTGGCGAGTAGTTGCTGGCTGCACATTGGTGTGATTGATTCTTTGGAGGGTTTTGTGGGGTGGGGGGAGAGGTTGGTGGCTTTGCATGGTCCCTTTCTGTCATCCTTCGGCATTCTGAGATGTCAAGTAGGGCGGAAATTATACAGCTCCAGTACGTCCGTGAGAGAGTGAGAGAGACAGAGAGAGAGAGAGAGAGACAGACAGATACAGAGACAGAGTGGTGAGAGAAACAAAGACAGAGTCAGAGAGAACGGAGAGAGGACAGAGACGAACAGACAGACAGACAGACAGACAGAGAGACAGACAAAGACAGAGAGACAGACAGACAGACAGAGAGACAGAGACAGAGACGGAAAGAGAGACTGGTTGATAAACACAAGTTTGTTACATTTCAAAGAGCCATGTTGCATTTATGATGTTGAGGGAATCTTCACTGATATCACTGATAATGGTGCTATTGGCCTGTAATTGTCTGAACTATTTATATCTCTTGTCTTTGGTCCAACATTGTTTTCGCTTCTTTATTTCCGTTGGGAAGATTTTTTGATCAGTGAAAACAACTATATACAACAACAGTAACAACACGAACACAACAACACTAACAACAACAGTAACAACAACAGTAACAACAAGAACACAACAACAGTAACAACAAGAACACAACAACAGTAACAACAAGAACACAACAACAGTAACAACAAGGACACAACAACAGTAACAACAAGAACATAACAACAAGAACACAACAACAGTAACAAAAGAAACAACAAACAAAGTACACAACAACATCACAACAACATAACAACAAGAACAAAAACAAAAACAACAACAGTAACAACAAGAACACAACAACAGTAACAACAACAGTAACAACAAACAACATAACAACAACAACATAACAACAGTAACAACAACAAAAACAACAGTAACACAACAGTAACAACAACAACAATAACAACAAGAACACAACAACAGTAACAACACAAACAACAACAGTAACAACAACAACATAACAACAGTAACAACAACAGTAACAACAAGAACACAACAACAGTAACAACAACAAACAACAACAGTAAACAAACAACAACAAAACAACAAAGTAACAACAACAGTAACAACAAAAACACAAACACAACACAAAACAAACATAAACAACAACACAACAGTAAAACAAGAACAAACAACAAACAACAAAACAACAACAGTAACAACAAAAACACAAACACAAAACATAACAAACAAAACACAACAACAGAAACAACACAGTAACAACAAGAACACAACAACAAGTAACAACAACATAACAACAAACACAACAACTACAACAAACTACAACAACAAACACAACAACATAACAAACAAAACAACAACATAACAACAGAACACACAACAAACAACAGAAACAACAAAAACAACAACATAACAACAGAAACAACATAACAACAAGTAACAACAAGAACAAACAAATAACAACAAAGAACAACAACAAACAACAGAACAACAACAAGAAAAAAAACAACAACACATAACAACAACAGTAACAACAAGAACACAACAACAAAACAAAACAGTAACAACAAGAAACAAAACAGTAACAAAACAACACAACAACACACATAACAATAACGAACATACAACAAAACAACAACAGTAACAACAAAACAACAAGTACAACAAGAACACAACAACATAAATACAAAACATAAACAAAACAAAAGTACACAACAAAAACAACAACAACAGTAAAAACAAGAACACAACAACAGTAACAAAACTAACAACACAGAAACAACAACAGTAACAACAAAGAACAAAACAACATTAACAACAAGAAACACAACAAGTAACACAACAACACATAAAAAACAACAACAGTAACAACAAGAACAACAACAGTAACAACAAACACACAACAACAGTAACAACAAGAACACAACAACAGTAACAAAAAACCACAACAACAACTAACAACAAGACACAACAACAGTAACAAAAACAAACACAAACAACAGTAACAACAACAACACAACAACCAGTAACAACAAAACACAACAACAGTAACAAAAGAAAACACAACAGTAACAACAAGAACACCAACAAACAACGAACAACAAAACAAACAACAACAGTAAACAAACACACACGTAACAACAAGTAACAACAAAACATAACAACAAAAACAACAAAACAGTAACAACAAACAAAAACAGAAACAAACAACAACAGTAACACAAACAAAAACAGTAACAACAAGAACAAACAGTAAAACAAACACACAGTAAAACATAACAACAAAAACAACATAACAAACAACAGTAACACAACAAACAACAAGAACACAACACAGTAACAAACAAACAAACAAGAACACAACAACAGTAACAAAACAAAACAGTAACAACAAACACAACAACAGTAACAACAACAACAACAAAACATAAACAAAGAACAAACACAGTAACACAACATAACAACAACAGTAACAACAAGAACAAAACAGTAACAACAAAAAAACAAACAACAAAAACAAAAAACAACAACAGTAACAACAACAGAAACAAAAACAACAACAAACAAACAAACACAAACAAAACAACAGAACAACAACATAAAACAAAACAACAACAAACAACAACATAAACAACAACAAACAAAAGAACACAAACAGTAACAACAATAACAACAACAGTAACAACAAAAACACAGAACATAAACACAAACAAATAACAACAAGAACAAACAACAGTAACAAAAAAACACAACACATAACAAACAAAACAAAGTAACAAAAAAAAAACAACAGTAACAACAAAACAAACAACAACAACAACGAACAACAACAGAACAACAACAGTAACAACAAGAACAAACAACAGTAACAACAGAAAACAGTAACAACAAGAACACAACACAGTAACAACAAGAAAGAACAACAAAACATACAACAAGAAACACATAAACAAACAACAAAACAACAAACAGTAACAACCAAAACAAACAAAACAAGAAACAACAACAGTAACAACAAAGTAACACAAAACAAACAAACAACAGTAACAACAAAAACAAGAATCAACAACAACAGCAAACAACAACAGTACAAAACAAAACAAACAACAGTAACAACAAAACAAACAACAGTAACAAAACAACACAACAAGAACAAAACACAAACAACAACAATAACAACAACAGAACAACAACAGAACAACAACAACAAACAACAGAACAACAACAACAACAAAAACAACAACAAACAACAAGAACACAACAACAGTAACAACAAGAACATAAAACAGTAACAACAAAACACAAAACAGTAACAACAACAAACAACACAAAAAACAAACATAACAACAACGAACAAAAACAGTAACAACAGAACACAAACAAAAACCAACAGTAAACAAGAACACAACAACAGTAACAACAACAGTAACAACAAGAACACAACAAAAGAACAACAACAAAAACAAAGTAACAAACACAGACAACAACAAACAACAACAGTAACAACAACAGTAACAACAAACACAACAAACATAACAACAAGACACAACAACAAACAAAACAGTAACAACAAGAACACAACAAACCATAACAACAAGAAACAACAACACAAGAACAAAACAAACAAAACAGTAACAACAAAAACACAACAACAGTAAACAACAACAACATAACAAACAAGAAACAAAAACAACAAATAACAACAAAGAACACAACAACAGTAACAACAAAGAACAAACAATAACAACAGAAACAACAAAGTAACAACAAGAACACAAACAAGTAACAACAAGACACATAACATACAACAACAGAACAACACAACAAAAACATAACAACAAGAAACAAAACAGTAACAACAAGAACACAACAACAGTAACAAGAACACAACAACAGTAACAACAATAGTAACAACAAGAACACAACAACAGTAACAACAAGAACACAACAATAACAACAAGAACACAGCAACAATAACAACAACAGTAACAACAACAGTAACAACAAGAACACAACAACAGTAACAACAAGAACATAACAACAATAACAACAAGAACACAACAACAATAACAACAAGAACACAACAACAATAACAACAAGAACACAACAACAGTAACAGCAAGAACACAACAACAGTAAAGGCAAGAACACAACAACAGTATCAACAACAGTAACAACAACAGTAAAAGCAAGAACACAACATCAGTAACAACAATAGTAACAACAAGAACACAACAACAGTAACAGCAAGAACACAACAACAATAACAACAAGAACACAACAACAGTAACAGCAAGAACACAACAACAATAACAACAAGAACACAACAACAATAACAACAAGAACACAACAACAGTAACAGCAAGAACACAACAACAATAACAACAAGAACACAACAACAATAACAACAAGAACACAACAACAATAACAGCAAGAACACAACAACAATAACAACAAGAACACAACAACAGTAACAACAAGAACACAACAACACAATAACAACAACAACAACACAACAACAATAACAACCAGAACAATAAATTGTTGTGTGGAGAGACATGTTGATTTCCCAGGTCTCTCCCTTTAAACACCAACCAGCCGTCTTGCTTTTCTGATGTCTTCGTAAAACAAATTTAGTGGCGCTGCACTGCGGCGACTCGCTCTCATAGTAACTCGAGATTCACGTGGCAAGTCCATATGACAAGGGAAATGAACATGAATAAGAATATGAACATGATTATCAATATGGATAAACTACACCGCTTCTGTGTCACTAACCTCAAGCCAGTCATTGATAATCTCCAACACATTTCCAGACCCAGCAATACTGAGGTCACCATGACAGCAGGGCTTGAAGGTCCACAGAAAGGGGGGGGGAACGATATTTCACAACGCCATGATGATCAAAATGTGATAATGACAGTTATTCATGGATTATACTTTAGATTGATACAGTGTACGCTTACGTTCATATGTTCCCCTCGTCAACTAGGCTGGAGAGATACAGACACCTGCGGTACTAAGTATGAAACTTGAACAGCATCCTCCATGGTATATAAATAAAGTAAAGGAGACTTGACTGTGTGTTCACAGCCTTCCCAACCAGCACCAAAACACAGGCTGGAGTCTGGCTAGGAACAGGAAGGGGCAAAAAAATCCCACATCCCACTGATGGAGGTCTCGAACCTGCCACCTTCCAAACACTTCTTTGTTGTGCTAACCACTTGGCCAGGTTCCCTGCTTGAAAAAAAAAAAGATTGTTCAAACAAAAGTTGGTCACTAAATTGTTCAAACACAAGTTGGTCACTAAATTGTTCAAACAAAAGTTGGTCACTAAATTGTTCAAACAAAAGTTGGTCACTAAACGATTTGTTTCGGGTGAAAAACCGGTGGCAAGTATTTATCTGTAACCCAACACAGAAATGTAATGTACTGTTAGAAATGTCAGACCCCTAGTTCATTGTTGTGTTATATTTTTGCTCTAAACACAGTCAGGAAAAACAGGTTCATATTCTGTGGATACTGGAGCACCAAGCTTTCTTCAGGAACGAAATTAGTTTTGCTGAGATCAGCCGGTGGATTAAAGGATTTGCCTTCATCTTGTTTTCCGTTGGAAACACACTTCAGTAACAACATGGAATGGCCATTTCAAGAACGATAATTACAGCTGCTGAGCTCTCCCAGGGACACGTGTTTGTTTGTTTGTTTGTTTGTTTGTTTGTTTGTTTGTTTGTTTGTTTGTTTGTTTGTTAGTTTGTTAGTTTGTTTGTTTGTTTCTTTGTTTGTTAGTTAGTTAGTTTGTTTGTTTGTTTGTTGGTTGGTTTGTTTGTTTGTTTGTTTGTTTATTGTTTGTTTGTTTGTTTGTTTGTTTGTTTGTGTGTTTGTGTGATTGTTTGTTTTTTTTGTTTGTTTGTTTGTTTGTTTGTTTGTTTGTTTGTTTGTGTGTTTGTTTGTTTGTTTCTTTCTTTCTTTCTTTGCATTTGTGGAATAGTAAACAGACAAAAGAATTTGACAGATAGTGTCAGTAAAATGTTCATATTCATTATGTATGCAGCAAAAATGTCAACAATACTGACTGACTTGATGTGGAAGGAGTTGAAAGATGCAAACTTCACAGGATAAAAGGATATATCATGAACTGTTTCAATAACAAGATCAGCCATGGACATTTCAACAGTCTACATATATGAACTGTTTCAATAACAAGATCAGCCACGGACATTTCAACAGTCTACATATATGAACTGTTTCAATAACAAGATCAGCCATGCACATTTCAACAATCTACTTATATGAACTGTTTCAATAACAAGATCTGCCACGCACATTTCAACAGTCTACATATATGAACTGTTTCAATAACAAGATCAGCCACGGACATTTCAACAGTCTACATATATGAACTGTTTCAATAACAAGATCAGCCACGGACATTTCAACAGTCTACATATATGAACTGTTTCAATAACAAGATCAGCCATGCACATTTCAACAGTCTACATATATGAACTGTTTCAATAACAAGATCAGCCATGCACATTTCACCAGTCTACATATATGAACTGTTTCAATAACAAGATCAGCCACGGACATTTCAACAGTCTACATATATGAACTGTTTCAATAACAAGATCAGCCACGCACATTTCAACAGTCTACATATATGAACTGTTTCAATAACAAGATCGGCCACGCACATTTCACCAGTCTACATATATGAACTGTTTCAATAACAAGATCAGCCATGCACATTTCAACAGTCTACATATATGAACTGTTTCAATAACAAGATCAGCCATGCACATTTCAACAGTCTACATATATGAACTGTTTCAATAACAAGATCAGCCATGCACATTTCAACAGTCTACATATATAAACTGTTTCAATAATAAGATCAGCCATGCACATTTCAACAGTCTACATATATGAACTGTTTCAATAACAAGATCAGCCAGCACATTTCAACAGTCTACATATATGAACTGTTTCAATAACAAAGATCAGCCAGGACATTTCAACAAGTCTACATATATGAACTGTTTCAATAACAGATCAGCCACGACATTTCAACAGTTACATATATGAACTGTTTCAATAACAAGTCAGCCACGACATTTCAACAGTCTACATATATGAACTGTTTCAATAACAAGATCAGCCAGACATTTCAACAGTCTACATATATGAACTGTTTCAATAACAAGATCAGCCAGCACATTTCAACAGTCTACATATATGAACTGTTTCAATAACAGATCAGCCAGACATTTCAACAGTCTACATATATGAACTGTTTCAATAACAAGATCAGCCATGCACATTTCAACAGTCTACTAATGAAACTGTTTCAATAAAAAATACAGACATTAATCAGTCTACATAATGATTTCAATAACAAGATACAGCAGACAATTTCAACAGTCTACATATATGAACTGTTTCAATAACAAGATCAGCCATGCACATTTACATTACATATATGAACTGTTTCAATAACAAGATCAGCCACGACATTTCAACAGTCTTAAATATATAACTGTTCAATAACAAGATCAGACATGCACATTTCAACATCTACAATATGAACTGTTTAAAACAAGTCAACAGCACATTTCACAGTCACATATTAGAACTGCTTTCAATAACAAGATCAGCCATGACATTTCAACAGTCTACTAGACTTTTCAATAACAAGATCACCAGCACATTTCAACAGTCTACATATATGAACTGTTTCAATAACAAGATAGCCACGCACATTTCAAAGTCTACATATATGAACTGTTTCAAAACAAGATCAGCCACGCAATTTCAACAGTCTACATATATGAATGTTTCAATAACAGATCAGCCTGCACATTCTAACAGTCTACATATTTAACTGTTTCAATAACAAGATCAGCCAGACATTTCAACAGTCTACTATATGTAACGTTTCAATACAAATTCAGCCAGATTTCAACAGTCTAACATTATGAACTGTTTCAATAACAGATCTGCCACGACATTTAAATTACAATATGAACTGTTTCAATACAGATCAGCTCACAATTTAACGTCTAATATATGATGTTTCAAAACAATCACCATGACATTTCAACAGTCTACATTATGAACTGTTTCAATAACAGATAGCCAGACATTTCAACAGTTACATATAGAACGTTTCATAACAAGATCACCAGAATTTCAAAGTCTACAATTAACTGTTCATAAAAGATCCAAATTCAACATTCACATTAAATGAACTGTTTAATAACAAATCAGCCAGCACATTTCAACAGTCTACTATATGAACTGTTTCAATAAAAGATCAGCCGACATTTCAACAGTCTACATAATGAATGTTTCAATAACAAGACATGCACACATTTCAACAGTCTACATATATGAACTGTTTCAATAACAAGATCAGCCAGCACATTTCAACAGTCTACATTGAACTGTTTCAATAACAAGATCAGCCACGCATTTCAACAGTCTCATATTGAACTGTTCAATACAAGTCAGCCAGGCACATTCAACAGTTACATATATGAACTGTTCAATAACAAGATCAGCCCGCACATTTCAACTCTAATATATGAACTGTTTCAATAACAAGATCAGCCAGCACATTTCAAATCTAAATATAATGTTTCAATAAAACAAGATCACATGACATTTTAACAGTTACAATAGACTTTAATACAAGATCACAGCACATTTCAACAGTTAATAATGAAAGTTTCAATAACAAGATCATCAGACATTTCAACAGTCTAATTATGAACTGTTTCAAAAACAATCACATACATTTTCAAACAGATAATCAACTTTCAATAACAAATAGCACGCATTTCAACAACTCTACAATGAACTGTTTCAATACAAGATCAGCAGACATTTCAACAGTCCATATTGAACTGTTTCATACAAGATCAGCAGACATTCAACATTACTATATGACTTTTCATAAAAGATCAGCCACACATTTCAACTCTCATAAGATGTTTCATAACAATAGCCAGACATTTCAACATCATTATAACTGTTTCAATAAAGATCAGCCACACTTTACAGTAATATGACTGTTTCAATAACAAGATCAGCGACATTACACAATATACGTCACAATGCGCAATTACGTCATATGATGTCATACATCAGCCGAATTAACATTACATTATATGTTCAATAAAAATCAGCAGACATTTCACGTACATTATGACTTTTCAAAAGTCACACTTAACGTTCATAAATGTCAATAACAGTCACGATTTCAACAGTCACAGAACTTTCAAACAATACATTCAATAATAGATTTCATAAATACGCATAACAGCATTAACGTCTAAAACGCATAATAACTTAACTCATGAATCATACTTAACGTATAAGACCGACTTCACATCTAAATGTTCAATAAATCCGCCATTCAACAGTATATATGATGTTAACAGAGCATTCACAGTTATATGATGTTAACAGATCAGAGACTCAACGTTACATTGATGTTCAATAAATCAGCACATTTACAGTTACATAGATGTTCAAAACAGATCACCGAATTACAGAATGACTGTTTCAATACACACAATATTATAAGACGCATACAACACATTAATAATAGCAAACAACTTAATAATGATTATACAAATCGCACACACATAAAACTTCATAAGACGATTACAGTACATATAACGTTCAAAAGAACCATTCAAGTACAGACTTCAATCAAATAGACTTCAACAGTACAGATTTCAAACAATACGTCAAAACAATAACTTAATACAAATGCCAGGACATTCAACTACATATATGAACTGTTCAAAAGATCCATGACTTAACAGTCAATAACGTTATCAATCAGGACTCATCACTATATAATTTAAAAATCCACGATTCACAGTCATATATGACGTTTCAAAACAATCACAGACATCTCTATCAAAACAGCACATCACATATATGAATGTTCAAAACAGATCAGCCAGCAATTACACTAAAAATCACATACTATAATGTTAACAGTACAGACACATCAATGAACTTTAAAAACTCCAGCATTAGTAAACGTATCAAATATGAACTGTTTCAATAACAAGATCAGCCACGCACATTTCAACAGTCTACATATATGAACTGTTTCAATAACAAGATCAGCCATGCACATTTCAACAGTCTACATATATGAACTGTTTCAATAACAAGATCAGCCATGCACATTTCAACAGTCTACATATATGAACTGTTTCAATAACAAGATCAGCCACGACATTTCAACAGTCTACATATATGAACTGTTTCAATAACAAGATCAGCCATGCACATTTCAACAGTCTACATATATGAACTGTTTCAATAACAAGATCAGCCACGACATTTAACAGTCTACATATATGAACTGTTTCAATAACAAGATCAGCCATGCACATTTAACAGTCTACATATATGAACTGTTTCAATAACAAGATCAGCCACGCACATTTCAACAGTCTACATATATGAACTGTTTCAATAACAAGATCAGCACGCACATTTCAACAGTCTACATATATGAACTGTTCAATAACAAGATCAGCCACGCACATTTCAACAGTCTACATATATGAACTGTTTCAATAACAAGATCAGCCACGCACATTTCAACAGTCTACATATATGAACTGTTTCAATAACAAGATCAGCCCGCACATTTCAACAGTCTACATATATGAACTGTTTCAATAACAAGATCAGCCATGCACATTTCAACAGTCTACATATATGAACTGTTTCAATAACAAGATCAGCCATGCACATTTCAACAGTCTACATATATGAACTGTTTCAATAACAAGATCGCACGACATTTCAACAGTCTACATATATGAACTGTTTCAATAACAAGATCAGCCATGACATTTCAACAGTTCATATATGAACTGTTTCAATAACAAGATCAGCCACGACATTTCAACAGTCTACATATATGAACTGTTTCAATAACAAGATCAGCCAGCACATTTCAACAGTCTACATATATGAACTGTTTCAATAACAAGATCAGCCAGCACATTTCAACAGTCTACATATATGAACTGTTTCAATAACAAGATCAGCCAGCACATTTCAACAGTCTAATATATGAACTGTTTCAATAACAAGATCAGCCACGCACATTTCAACAGTCTACATATATGAACTGTTTCAATAACAGTCAGCCACGCACATTTCAACAGTTACATATATGAACTGTTTCAATAACAGATCAGCCAGGACATTTCAACATCTACATATATGAACTGTTTCAAAACAAGATCAGCCAGGACATTTCAACAGTCTACATATATGAACTGTTTCAATAACAAGATCAGCCACGACATTTCACAGTCTACATATATGAACTGTTTCAATAACAAGATCAGCCATGACATTTCAACGTTACATATATGAACTGTTTCAATAACAAGTCAGCCATGGACATTTCAACAGTCTACATATATGAACTGTTTCAATAACAAGATCAGCAGCACATTTCAACAGTCTACATATATGAACTGTTTAATACAAGATCAGCATGCACATTTCAACAGTCTACATATATGAACTGTTTCAATAACAAGATCAGCCACGACATTTCAACAGCTACATATATGAACTGTTTCAATAACAAGATCAGCCAGCACATTTCAACAGTCTACATATATGAACTGTTTCAATAACAAGATCAGCCATGCACATTTCAACAGTCTACATATATGAACTGTTTCAATAACAAGATCAGCCATGCACATTTCAACAGTCTACATATATGAACTGTTTCAATAACAAGATCAGCCACGCACATTTCACAGTCTACATATATGAACTGTTTCAATAACAAGATCAGCCACGCACATTTCAACAGTCTACATATATGAACTGTTTCAATAACAAGATCAGCCAGGACATTTCAACAGTCTACATATATGAACTGTTTCAATAACAAGATCAGCCACGCACATTTCAACAGTCTACATATATGAACTGTTTCAATAACAAGATCAGCCATGCACATTTCAACAGTCTACATATATGAACTGTTTCAATAACAAGATCAGCCACGCACATTTCAACAGTCTACATATATGAACTGTTTCAATAACAAGATCAGCCACGCACATTTCAACAGTCTACATATATGAACTGTTTCAATAACAAGATCAGCCATGCACATTTCAACAGTCTACATATATGAACTGTTTCAATAACAAGATCAGCCATGCACATTTCAACAGTCTACATATATGAACTGTTTCAATAACAAGATCAGCCACGCACATTTCAACAGTCTACATATATGAACTGTTTCAATAACAAGATCAGCCACGCACATTTCAACAGTCTACATATATGAACTGTTTCAATAACAAGATCAGCCACGCACATTTCAACAGTCTAATATATGAACTGTTTCAATAACAAGATCAGCCATGCACATTTCAACAGTCTACATATATGAACTGTTTCAATAACAAGATCAGCCACGCAACATTTCAACAGTCTACATATATGAACTGTTTCAATAACAAGATCAGCCATGCACATTTCAACAGTCTACATATATGAACTGTTTCAATAACAAGATCAGCCATGGACATTTCAACAGTCTACATATATGAACTGTTTCAATAACAAGATCAGCCATGACATTTTCAACAGTCTACATATATGAAACTGTTTCAATAACAAGATCAGCCATGGACATTTCAACAGTCTACATTATATGAACTGTTTCAATAACAAGATCAGCCATGCACATTTCAACAGTCTACATATATGAACTGTTTCAATAACAAGATCAGCACGCACATTTCAACAGTTACATATATGAACTGTTTCAATAACAAGATCAGCCACGACATTTCAACAGTCTACATATATGAACGTTTCAATAACAAGATCAGCCAGACATTTCAACAGTCTACATATATGAACTGTTTCAATAACAAGATCAGCCACGACATTTAACAGTCTACATAATGAACTGTTTCAATAACAAGATCAGCCATGCATTTCAACAGTCTACATATATGAACTGTTTCAATAACAAGATCAGCCAGCACATTTCACAGTCTACATATATGAACTGTTTCAATAACAAGATCAGCCACACATTTCAAAATTACATATATGAACTGTTTCATAACAAGATCAGCCACGCACATTTCAACATCTACATATATGAACTGTTTCAAAACAAGATCAGCCAGCAATTTCAACAGTCTACATATATGAACTGTTTCAATAACAAGATCAGCCAGACATTTCAACAGTCTACATATATGAACGTTTCAATAACAAGATCAGCCAGCACATTTCAACAGTCTACATATATGAACTTTTCAATAACAAGATCAGCCAGACATTTCAACAGTCTACATATATGAACTGTTTCAATAACAAGATCAGCCAGACATTTCAACAGTCTACAATATGAACTGTTTCAATAAAAGATCAGCCAGCACTTTCAACAGTCTACATATATGAACTGTTTCAATAACAAGATCAGCCAGACATTTCAACGTCTACATATATGAACTGTTTCAATAACAAGATCAGCCATGACATTTCAACATCTACATATATGAACTGTTTCAATAACAAGATCAGCCATGGACATTTCAACATCTACATATATGAACTGTTCAATAACAAGATCAGCCGACATTTCAACAGTCTACTATATGAACTGTTTCAATAACAGATCAGCCAGACATTTCACATCTACATATATGAACGTTTCAATAACAAGTCAGCACGACATTTAACAGTCTACATATATGAACTGTTTCAATAACAAGATCAGCCAATTTCAACAGTCTACATTATGAACTGTTTCATAAAAGATCAGCCAGACATTTCAACAGTCACATATATGAACTGTTCAATAACAAGATCAGCCAGCACATTTCAACAGTCTACATATATGAACTTTTCAATAACAAGATCACCAGACATTTCAACAGTCTACATATATGAACTGTTTCAATAACAAGATCAGCAGACATTTCAACATCTACAATATGACTGTTCAATAACAGATCAGCAGCACATTTCAACAGTCTACATTATGAACTGTTTCAATAACAAGATCAGCCAGCACATTTCAACAGTCTACATATATGAACTGTTTCAATAACAAGATCAGCCACGCACATTTCAACAGTCTACATATATGAACTGTTTCAATAACAAGATCAGCCAGACATTTAACAGTCTACATATATGAACTGTTTCAATAACAAGATCAGCCAGACATTTCAACAGTCTACATATATGAACTGTTTCAAAACAAGATCAGCCATGGACATTTCAACAGTCTACATATATGAACTGTTTCAATAACAAGATCAGCCATGACATTTCAACAGTCTACATATATGAACTGTTTCAATAACAAGATCAGCCAGCACATTTCAACAGTCTACATTATGAACTGTTTCAATAACAGATCAGCCACGACATTTCAACAGTCTACATATATGAACTGTTTCAATAACAAGATCAGCCACGACATTTCAACAGTCTACATATATGAACTGTTTCAATAACAAGATCAGCCATGACATTTCACAGTCTCATATATGAACTGTTTCAATAACAAGATCAGCCACGCACATTCAACAGTCTACATATATGAACTGTTTCAATAACAAGATCAGCCACGCACATTTCAACAGTCTAATATAGAATGTTTCAATAACAAGATCACAGACATTTCAACAGTCTACATATTGAACTGTTTCAATAACAAGATCAGCCATGCACATTTCAACAGTCTACATATATGAACTGTTTCAATAACAAATCAGCCATGACATTTCAACAGTCTCAAATAACTGTTTCAATAACAATCAGCCAGGACATTTCAACAGTCTACATATATGAACTGTTTCAATAACAAGATCAGAGACATTTCAACATCTAATATATGAACTGTTTCAAAACAAGATCAGCCAGACATTTAACAGTTACATATAACTGTTTCAATAACAAGATCAGCCATGCAATTTCAACAGTCTACATATATGAACTGTTTCAATAACAAGATCACCAGCACATTTCAACAGTCTACATATATGAACTGTTTCATACAAGATCAGCCATGACATTTCAACAGTCTACATATATGAACTGTTTCAATAACAAGATCAGCCACGCACATTTCAACAGTCTACATATATGAACTGTTTCAATAACAAGATCAGCCACTGCACATTTCAACAGTCTACATATATGAACTGTTTCAATAACAAGATCAGCCAGCACATTTCAACAGTCTACATATATGAACTGTTTCAATAACAAGATCAGCCACGGACATTTCAACAGTCTACATATATGAACTGTTTCAATAACAAGATCAGCCACGCACATTTCAACAGTCTACATATATGAACTGTTTCAATAACAAGATCAGCCACGCACATTTCAACAGTCTACATATATGAACTGTTTCAATAACAAGATCAGCCATGCACATTTCAACAGTCTACATATATGAACTGTTTCAATAACAAGATCAGCCATGGACATTTCAACAGTCTACATATATGAACTGTTTCAATAACAAGATCAGCCATGACATTTCAACAGTCTACATATATGAACTGTTTCAATAACAAGATCAGCCAGCACATTTCAACAGTCTACATATATGAACTGTTTCAATAACAAGATCAGCCACGCACATTTCAACAGTCTACATATATGAACTGTTTCAATAACAAGATCAGCCATGCACATTTCAACAGTCTACATATATGAACTGTTTCAATAACAAGATCAGCCACGCACATTTCAACAGTCTACATATATGAACTGTTTCAACAACAAGATCAGCCATGCACATTTCAACAGTCTACGTATCTACAATATTTTGTATGAAAATCGGTCATTTTTAGATTGACTGTATGTCACCTTCATTAATGGCATGCGTTTTTCATTTCAAAAACTTTTGAAATACTTTCCAATTAAAACTAAAATATGGCGTAGTCTCTTTATAGTTGTACTTGTAAGTGTAGAATATTGCGTGGAACACAATTGAGTCTATGGTGTTATCTGATTGGAAATGTTTGTCATACCGTAAGTACATAACTACTGCCGTGATAGGAGTGTTTACAGGGAACATTGGGGGTAAACACCAGTGGAATCATCATGTGAAACTCGTGCAGTGCCACCCAATTTCTTTTTACCAAGACTTCAGAAAGGCACGAAGGCTAATTAGCCTTCAAGGGTAGGGACCTGGGAAATCAGCCTACATGTATCACTCCAATGTTTTATACTAGGGAAGCCGGGCAAATACCCTGCTCTTAGTGATTTTCAATCGCCGAGGGATCTTTAGTTTGCGCAGGCCAGAAGGCATACGGGTCCGACTCGTTTTTCGTCCTCTTCCGAAGGACTAGACGTTCAGTTTGATTTACTCGTAAAGCTGAGGAGAAAAGTCGGGGCCTCAACGAGGAACAAATACTGGAACTTTTCAGTTCAGTTACTGGCAGGCGAACGTCTGAACTATTGTGCCACTCTTCTCCCAGAATAAAGTTGTCTAGCAATGCAGCCAATTATGGGGAATAAAAGCATTCAAATTCACAGAAGGACAAGCAGACACAGAGTTGCCGCTGCACACTGTGGCGAGTTTTTCCTTCTAGTAGAAGTCTGAATGTTGTAAGTCAGTCCTTTGTTTCAATCACACATTTCCAATAATCTGACAAGACCTCCAAACCTCACAAACAATGTTCCAACCAAGTGATGACAAAACAGCCACAGAGATCTTAGACATGATCTGATTGACATCCAAGTCATTGTCACGAGTAATATTCTGGAGATGTGTGGTCCTACAAGGAAGCTTAAAATCACAGAAGAAAATCACAGAAGAAAATAGAACAGAAAGGAGAAATACAGCGCTAGAAACAAAAGAATTCGTCAGGAAATGAAGAATGAAAGGGAAAGCTGCCCCCAGCAACAATATGAAAAAACAGAAAACTATAGGCAAGAACAACACCAAGAAAGCTTTTAAGACTGTACAAGAATTGACCAAACATTTCAAGACTGTACAAGAATTGACCAAACATTTTTAGACTGTACAAGAATTGACCAAATATTTTAAGACTGTACAAGAATTGACCAAACATTTTAAGATTTACAAGAATTGAGCAAACATTTTAAGACTGTACAAGAATTGAGCAAACATTTTAAGACTTACAAGAATTGACCAAACATTTTACACTGTACAAGAATTGGCCAAACATTTTAAGATTGTACAAGAATTGAGCAAACATTTTAAGATTGTACAAGAATTGAGCAAACATTTTAAGATTGTACAAGAATTGAGCAAACATTTTAAGATTGTACAAGAATTGAGCAAACAAAATGTAAGTCAGCATCACTCAGGACCAAGACAGCATCTGTCATTCACAGGCAGAAGACATGTAGAAACATGGACTGTGTACCGCTCTCAGAGTACAACAAACACAGACACAAGTGTGCCGACACTACAAGATTCACCAAATGATGATAACCGAGGAAGTTGTAATATCAGTGAAATCACTGAAATGTGTAAAGCTGTAGGCATTGACGACATCCCTGCACAATTCTTGTTACATGGCGGAGAGGCAGTAACTGACACCTAACTGCCGTCTGCACCAGCATCTGGCACACAGACGATGTCCCACACCATGGACCCAGTCACTGATCATCACGCCTTCCCAAGAAAACAAATCTCCGACATTAACCAGAACTACGGCATTATCAGCTTCGTCAGTCATGACAACAAAGTAATGGTAAAAGTCTGTGGGAACAGACAACTGCTGCAAACAGACTTTATGTTGCTAATGAACAGGTTGCATTCCGCAATGGCAGAAGTGCCGTCCATCAGATCTTTAAGCTGCGTACCGTTCAGGAAAACAAGTCTAATGCCAGAGAGAGTTCTACCACATCTTTATTGACTTCAAGAAGGAGTTTGACAGAGTCCGTCAAGAAGCACTGTTAGTTAAAATGAAAATATGTAACATGACACAAAAGCTAATCAACACTATCCACAACTCTATCCCTAATAATAATAATAATAATTACAATATTTATATAGCGCAAAATCTTGATAAAATCAAATCTAAGCGCTGAAACACACACACACACGCACGCACGCGCACACACGCACTCACGCACACACACACACACACACACACACACACACACACACACACACACACACACATGCACACGGCTATAAATGGGGAGAAAGAATAAAAGCAATGAAAAATTATAGAGAGCATATTATATACAATTAAATATTGCAATGTGATTTCCCTCCGAGTGGAGACAGGCTGCAGAGGGGATTGAGTGAGGTCAGGATTTTATGCAGAGGAGAAAAGGTGAGTTTTGAGAGCGGACTTGAAGGAGACAAAAGTAGGTTGCTGACGGACTGAGAGAGGAAGTTTGTTCCAGGAGAGCGGACCAGAAACAGAGAAGGCTCGTGGACCATAGGTATTGAGCTTAGTGCGTGGAAAGCGAAAAGTCAGAGGATCGGAGGCAGAGCGGAGGGTACGTGAGGGAACATAGATCTCAAGTAGGCTTGACAGTAATCGGGGGCTGCGTTATTGAGGCTTTTGTAGCACATGGTGTCTAGTTTGTACTGTATGCGCTTTGATACAGGGAGCCAGTGAAGTTGTGCCAGGAGAGGAGATATGTGGTCAGCTTTTTTCTTTTTGAGTACAAGGCGTGCAGCATTGTTTTGAATGCGCTGTAGGATGTGAATGGTGGAGGAGGGAAGACCGGACAGGAGTGAATTGCAATAGTCAATGCGAGACATTATGAAGGAGAGAACGAGTTTTGCAGTTGTTTCGACAGAGAGATACTTCCTGATGAGGCTTATACGATGGAGGTGATAGTAGCAAGATCTGGCAGTTTGAGAAACAACCAGTGCAGTATTTACACAGAGTGTTACTGGAATGAGGTTCCTTTCTGCAGTTGGAGTTCATCAGGGCTGCTTTCTGTCTCCCACACTTTTCAACATATTCCTGGAACATAATCATGACTGAGACACTTAAAGATCAGCGCTTAGATTTGATTTCTATCAAGATTTTGCGCTATATGAATATTGTAATTATTATTATTATTATTATTGTCAGCACAGTCAGCACTGGAGTAAAATCTTTACAAACCTTCGTTTCGCAAATGACATTAATTGCCTGGAAGGCAGTGAACAAGTGCTAACCTTGTTAAAAGACCAGATGAAACATGGACATGACATGGTATGGACATCACTGCCGACAAGATCAAGTTGATGGCCAGCCACAAGACCACCATCACTACTGATGTAACTGTCCATGGATTGAAGTTGTCAAAGTTGTCAGCTGTTTGACAGTTCACTTCCCTGTGACCACCATTACCAATGACGGATCACAACCAGAAATCTTTTTGAGGGCAGCAAAGACAACATGCACTGTCCAGGCTGTAACCTGTATGGAAGGACGAGCCGCATCTCCATGAAATACAAGATCAGGATCTTACTGGACTGGTATGTGCCATCTTCCTGTATGCATGGACCCTCATTGCAGACTTGGAAAGACGAATCCAAACCATGGACATGAAATGTTATCACAAGATACTATACGTCAGATACAGTGACCATATCACCAATGATCAAGTGCACCACACCATCAAACAGCACACTGAATCATAATTGTCAAGGTCTGCTGTCCCCCATGGAAATGCCAGGGGCTCTTTCAGTATAAATAAGATCCTTACCTTCTGGAAATTTTGTGCTAGAAATTTCTTCTTTTTTTTCTGTCACTGTCCTAAATTCTGCCTTTCTCATTTTGCTTTCTGCCATTTCTTCCTGTAATTTTCTGCCTTGCTGGTCTATTTCACTTCCCTCTGACAGCCAGCTGACCTTCCTGCCTTTCTGAAGTCTTGCTTAAAACAAATTGGATGGCGCTACGCTGTGGCGACACGTTGTCAAAGTGGAGAGCACATCGTGTTAATTCCACTGTGACAAACAAAATAAATATATGACAACATGGTGATGACTCTGTGATGATTCTGCATGGGACAGATATCCCACCATGATTCTATGCACACACACACACACACACATACACACACACACACACACACACACACACACACACACACACACACACATACACACACACACACATACACACACACACACACACAACATACAGTGTGTGTGTATGTGTGAGTGTGTGCGCGTGTGTGTGCGTGTGTGTGTATGTATGTCTGTGTGTGTGTCTGCGTGTGTGTTGTGTCTACGTGTACGTGTGTTCATGCATGGGTATGTGTGTGTTTTTTTTTTTTGTTTGTATGCATGTATGTGTGTGTGTTTGTGTGTGTGTGTGTCTACATGTGTGTGTTCATGCATGAGTATGTGTCTTTGTTTGTGTGTGTGTGTGTGGTGTGGTGTGTGTGTGTGTGTGTGTGTGTGTGTGTGTGTGTGTGTGTGTGTGTATGTGTGTGTGTGTGTATTTGTGTGTATGTGTCTGTGTGTGCCTGTGTGTATGTATGTGTGTGTGTGTATGTATGTGTGTGTCTGTGTGTATGTATGTGTGTGTCTGTGTGTATGTATGTGTGTGTCTGTGTGTGTATGTGTGTGTTTGGAGATGTGTATGTATGTGTGTGTCTGTGTGTATGTATGTGTGTGTCTGTGTGTATGTATGTGTGTGTCTGTGTGTGTATGTGTGTGTTTGGAGATGTGTATGTGATTGAGAGATGTAGTCAACTACCGTTCTTATCAGATATTTTCTTGTAGCTTGTGTGTGTGTGAGTGTGTGTGTGTGTGGGGGGGGGGTGCGTGTATAAATATAGCTGCGTTAAATACTCTTATCAGATGTGGTTTGGAGGTGTGATTGTGTATGTGTGTGTGTGAGAGAGAGCGAGAGCGAGACAGAGACGGAGAGAGAGATAGAGACAGACAGACAGAGACCAAGAGAAGAGAGAGAGAGAGGGGAGAGGGGGGCAGTAGCTGTGTTAAATAGCCTTATCAGATGTGGTTTGTGGTCTGTGGCGACAGTAGTTGTGCTGATCATTGTAGTTACTGTGACAGTCATTACCGTATTAAGGATGAAAGTGGTGCGCTTGCGGCCCACAGTGTACATAAACATCTAAGAGATACAGACAGACAGACGGGGACAGGACAGAGAGACAGAGACAAGAGACAGACAGACAGACAGAGACAGAGACAGAGAGAGAGACAGACAGACAGACGGAGACACAGACACAGAGAGAGACAGACAGACAGAGACACAGAGAGAGACACACACAGAGAGAGAATATGTGTCTGTGTAGTGTGTTGTATCTACTATTGTTCTGTGTTCTGTGTTGTGTCTGTGTTGTGTCTGTCTGTCTGTGTCTGTGTTTGTGTCTTGTCTGTCTGTCTGTGTGTCTGTCTGTGTGTCTGTGTGTCTGTGTCTGTGTGTGTGTGTCTGTGTCTATTTTGTCTGTCTGTGTCTGTGTTGTGTGTCTGTGTCTGTGTCTGTGTGTGCTGTTGTCTGTGTCTTTTTGTGTCTGTGTCTGTGTTTTGTCTGGTCTGTCTGTGTGTCTTTGTCTGTCTGTCTGTGTGTCTGCCTGGTGTCTGTGTGTGTGTGTCTGTGTGTGTGTCTGTCTGTGTGTCTGGCCTATGTTTGTGTCTGTGTCTGTCTGTGTGTCTTTGTCTGTCTGTCTGTGTGTCTGTCTGTGTGTCTGTGTGTGTGTGTCTGTGTCTGTGTCTGTGTTTGTGTCTTATGTCTGTCTGTCTGTCTTACTGTTTGTCTATCTGTGTGTCTGCCTGTCTGTCTGTCTGTCTGTCTGTCTTACTGTCTGTCTGTCAGAAGACCAGCTCCTAAGCGCTTTTCACTTGACATGAATGCAAATATAAGATATAGCAATGAGAACAACAGGAAAATGATATGACACAGAACAGGACAATGACACAACAGGATCGTACAGATGATGACGTCAGACAAACATTATGACATGAAGCAATATGCTTACACCAACAAACTTACACGTAGTTATGACGTCAGACAAACATTATGACATGAAGCAATATGTTTACACCAACACACAGACACATAGTTATGACATCAGACAAACATTATGACATGAAGCAATATGCTTACACCAACAAACAGACACGTAGTTATGACGTCAGACAAACATGACATGAATCAATATACTTACACCAACATACAGACACGTAGTTATGACATCAGACAAACATTATGACATGAAGCAATATGCTTACACCAACAAACAGACACGTAGTTATGACGTCAGAGAAACATTATGACATGAAGCAATATGCTTACACCAACACACAGACACATAGTTATGACGTCAGACAAACATTATGACATGAAGCAATATTCTTACACCAACACACAGACACATAGTTATGACGTCAGACAAACATTATGACATGAAGCAATATTCTTACACCAACACACAGACACATAGTTATGACGTCAGACAAACATTATGACATGAAGCAATATGCTTACACCAACACACAGACACATAGTTATGACGTCAGACAAACATTATGACATGAAGCAATATGCTTACACCAACACACAGACACATAGTTATGACGTCAGACAAACATTATACATGAAGCAATATGCTTACACCAACACACAGACACATAGTTATGACTCAGACAAACATTATGACATGAAGCAATATTCTTACACCAACACACAGACACATAGTTATGACGTCAGACAAACATTATGACATGAAGCAATATGCTTACACCAACACACAGACACATAGTTATGACATCAGACAAACATTATGACATGAAGCAATATCTTACACCAACAAACAGACACGTAGTTATGACGTCTGACAAACATTATGACATGAAGCAATATGCTTACACCAACACACAGACACATAGTTATGACGTCAGACAAACATTATGACATGAAGCAATATTCTTACACCAACACACAGACACATAGTTATGACGTCAGACAAACATTATGACATGAAGCAATATGCTTACACCAACACACTGACACGTAGTTATGACGTCAGACAAACATGACATGAATCAATATACTTACACCAACATACAGACACATAGTTATGACATCAGACAAACATTATGACATGAAGCAATATGCTTACACCAACAAACAGACACGTAGTTATGACGTCAGACAAACATTATGACATGAAGCAATATGCTTACACCAACACACAGACACATAGTTATGACATCAGACAAACATTATGACATGAAGCAATATTCTCACACCAACACACAGACACATAGTTATGACGTCAGACAAGCATTATGACATGAAACAATATGCTTACACCAACACACAGACACATAGTTATGACGTCAGACAAACATTATGACATGAAGCAATATGCTTACACCAACACACAAACACGTAGTTATGACGTCAGACAAACATTATGACATGAAGCAATATGCTTACACCAACAAACAGACACGTAGTTATGACGTCAGACAAACATGACATGAATCAATATACTTACACCAACATACAGACACATAGTTATGACATCAGACAAACATTATGACATGAAGCAATATGCTTACACCAACAAACAGACACGTAGTTATGACGTCAGACAAACATTATGACATGAAGCAATATGCTTACACCAACACACAGACACATAGTTATGACATCAGACAAACATTATGACATGAAGCAATATCTTACACCAACACACAGACACATAGTTATGACTCAGACAAACATTATGACATGAAGCAATATGCTTACACCACACACAGACACATAGTTATGACGTCAGACAAACATTATGACATGAAGCAATATGCTTACACCAACACACAGACACATAGTTATGACGTCAGACAAACATTACTACATGAAGCAATATGCTTACACCAACACACAAACACGTAGTTATGACGTCAGACAAACATTATGACATGAAGCAATATGCTTACACCAACACACAGACACATAGTTATGACGTCAGACAAACATTATGACATGAAGCAATATGCTTACACCAACACACACACGTAGTTATGACGTCAGACAAACATTATGACATGAAGCAATATTCTTACACCAACACACAGACACGTAGTTATGACGTCAGACAAACATTATGACATGAAGCAATATTTTTACACCAACACACAGACACATAGTTATGACGTCAGACAAACATTATGACATGAAGCAATATTCTTACACCAACACACAGACACATAGTTATGACGTCAGACAAACATTATGACATGAAGCAATATGCTTACACCAACACACAGACACGTAGTTATGACGTCAGACAAACTTATGACATGAAGCAATATCTTACACCAACAACAGACACATAGTTATGACTCAGACAAACATTATGACATGAAGCATATGCTTACACCAACAACAGACACGTAGTTATGACGTCAGACAAACATTATGACATGAAGCAATATCTTACACCAACATACAGACACATAGTTATGACTCAGACAAACATTATGACATGAAGCAATATGCTTCACCAACACACAGACACATAGTTATGACGTCAGACAAACATTATGACATGAAGCAATATGCTTACACCAACACACAGACACATAGTTATGACATCAGACAAACATTATGACATGAAGCAATATCTTACACCAACACACAGACACATAGTTATGACGTCAGACAAACATTATGACATGAAGCAATATGCTTACACCAACACACAGACACATAGTTATGACGTCAGACAAAC
>CM060312.1:97372431-97379931 GCA_030674185.1 Monoplex corrugatus | reverse complement strand
GTGTCTAGCTGACCGTGACGTGTGTCTTAGCTGACCGTGACTGGTGTTCTACTGACCGTGACGTGGTGTCTCTAGCTGCCGTGACGTGGTGTCTAGCTGACCTGACGTGGTGTGTCTGTAGCTGACCGTGACGTGGTTGTTCTAGCTGACCGTGACGTGGTGTGTCTAGCTGACCGTGACGTGTGTGTCTAGCTGACCGTGACGTGGTGTGTCTGTACTGACCGTGACGTGGTGTTCTACTGACCGTGACGTGGTGTCTTAGCTGACCGTGACGTGTGTGTCTTACTGACCGTGACTGGTGCTGTAGCTGACCGGGTGTGTTCTAGCTGACCGTGACGTGTGTGTCTTAGCTGACCGTGACGTGGTTGTTTACTGACCGTGACGTGGTGGTCTGTAGCTGACCTGTGAGTGGGTGTCTACTGACCGTGACGTGTGTGTGTAGCTGACCGTGACGTGGTGTGTCTTAGCTGACGTGACGGTGTCTGTACTGACCGTGACGTGTGTGTCTGTAGCTGACCGTACGGCTGTGTCTCTGCTGACCGTGAAGTGTGGTGTCTAGCTGACCGTGACGTGTGTTCGTACTGACGTACGTGGTGTTCTACTGACCGTGACGTGGTGTGTCTGTACTGACCGTGACGTGGTGTGTCGTACTGACCGTGACGTGTGTGTCTTACTGACCGTGACGTTGTGTCTGTACTTTACCGTGACGTGGTGTGTCTTAGCTGACCGTGACGGTGTGTCTGTAACTGACCGTGACGTGTGTGTCTGTAACTGACCGGACGTGGTGTGTCTTAGCTGACCGTGACGTGTGTGTCTGTAACTGACCGTGACGTGTGTGTCTAACTGACCGTGACGTGGTGTCTTAGCTGACCGTGACGTGTGTGTCTGTAACTGACCGTGACGTGTGTGTCTACTGACCGTGACGTGCTGTGTCTGTAACTGACCGTGACGTGTGTGTCTGTAACTGACCGTGACGGTGTGTCTACTGACCGTGACGTGGTGTCTGTAACTGACCGTGACGTGTGTGTCTGTAACTGACCGTGACGTGGTGTGTCTGTAACGACCGTGACGTGCTGTGTCTGTACTGACGGACGTGGTGGTCTTAACTGACCGTGACGTGTGTGTGTAACTGACCGTGACGTGGTGTCTGTAACTGACCGTGACGTGTGTGTCTAACTGACTAGCTGACCGTGACGTGGTGTGTCTAGTGACGTGACGTGGTGTCTGTGGACCGTGACGTGGTGTGTCTAGCTGACCGTGACGTGGTGTGTCTGTAGCTGACCGTGACGTGGTGTGCTGTGTGTCTGTAGCTGACCGTGACGTGGTGTGTCTTAGCTGACCGTGACGTGGTGTGTCTAGCTGACCGTGACGTGGTGTGTCTAGCTGACCGTGACGTGGTGTCGTGACGTGGTGTGTTAGCTGACCGTGACGTTGGTGTGTCTAGCTGACGTGACGTGGTGTGTCTAGCTGACCGTGACGTGGTGTGTCTAGCTGACCGTGACGTGGTGTGAGTCTGTAGCTGACCGTGACGTGGTGTGTCGTGACGTGGTGTGTTCTAGCTGACCGTGACGTGGTGTGTCTGTAGTGACCGTGACGTGGTGTGTGACTTGTGTCAGCTGACCGTGACGTGGTGTGTGGTTTAGCTGACCGTGACGTGGTGTGTTCTGTAGCTGACCGTGACGTGGTGTGTCTGAGCTGACCGTGACGTGGTGTGTCTGTAGCTGACCGTGACGTGGTGTGTCTGTAGCTGACCGTGACGTGGTGTGTCTAGCTGACCGTGACGTGGTGTGTCTGTAGCTGACCGTGACGTGGTGTTGTCGACCGTGACGTCGTGACGTGGTGTGTCTAGCTGACCGTGACGTTGTGTCGTGACTTGGTGTGTCTAGCTGACCGTGACGTGGTGTGTCTAGCTGACCGTGACGTGGTGTGTCTAGCTGACCGTGACGTGGTGTGTCTAGCTGACCGTGACGTGGTGTGTCTAGCTGACCGTGACGTGGTGTCGTGACGTGGTGTGTCTAGCTGACCGTGACGTGGTGTGTCTAGCTGACCGTGACGTGGTGTATCTTGCTGACCGTGACGTGGTGTGTCTACCTGACCATGACGTGGTGTGTCTAGCTGACCGTGACGTGGTGTCGTGACGTGGTGTGTCTAGGTGACCGTGACGTGGTGTGTCTAGCTGACCGTGACGTGGTGTGTCTAGCTGACCGTGACGTGGTGTGTCTAGCTGACCGTGACGTGGTGTCGTGACGTGGTGTGTCTAGCTGACCGTGACGTGGTGTGTCTATCTGACCGTGACGTGGTGTGTCTAGCTGACCGTGACGTAGTGTGTCTAGCTGACCGTATAATAATAATAATAATAATAAAGAGCATTTATATAGCGCCTAATCTGATGAAAACAAGAGCCCTAAGCGCTTACAGGTATCACGCAGACACAACCAAACACCCCACACACACACACACACACACACACACACACACACACACACACACACACACGCACACACACACCAGCCGACATTCAAGGCTCAAAAGACAACAAAGGGGGATTTGGGGAAGTTAGGTGGTAGAGTCTTTATAAGTATCATGAGAGGGACTGGAAGAGATGGGTTTTCAGAGAGGACTTGAAAGAAGTGAGAGTTGCAGAGTGGCGAACAGAGACAGGGAGCTGATTCCAGATTACAGGGGCCTGATAGGAAAAGGAGCGTTGACCATAGGTTTTAGTGCGACAGGATGGTATGCGGAAGGTACGAGTATCAGCCGAGGAACGAAGTTGACGAGAGGGGGTGTACAGATGGAGGAGGTCAGAGATGTAAGGGGGTGCAAGACCATTGAGAGACTTAAAACATAACAAAGCAATCTTGTAGCGAATTCTCTTTTCAACAGGTAACCAGTGAAGAGATTTGAGAAGAGGAGTGACATGAGAGGAACGAGATTTTCTGAAGATGAGCCTAGCAGCATTGTTTTGAACTTTTTGAAGCTTTTGAATGAGAGAGAAAGGACAGCCCGAGAGAAGGGAGTTGCAGTAGTCGAGACGAGAGAGAACAAAGGCACAGAGGAGAGTTTTGGTGGCTTCGACAGAGAGGATATTGCGAATAGAAGAAATTCTGCGTATCTCAAGATAGCATAATCTGCAAACATTCTGGACGTGTTTTTCAAAGGACAGGGTGTTATCAAGAGTGACTCCAAGATTGCGGACAGTGGAAGATAGTGGAATGTCAGATCCAAGCAGAGAGACAGACAGAGGAAGGGAAGAACACTTAGCCAATGTGGTGGGAGAGATAAGGCTAAGTTCAGTTTTAATGGGGTTGAGTTAAAGTTTGTTTACAGTCATCCAGGAGTGAACATCAGAAATGCAGCCTTGGGTTTGTCTGATTATAGAGGGCAGTTGTGGGAGGGAACCAGAAGTATAGAGTTGGTTGTCATCAGAAAAGCTATGATGGGACATAGAGTGAAGTCGCATAATTTCAGAGAGGGGTTGTGTGTACAGCACAAATAGGATGGGACCTAAAACAGAGCCTTGGGGCACACCAAACTGGAGGGTAGCGGGTGCAGAGGATGAACAACAGACAGAGACTGTTTGAGTGCGATTGGAGAGGTAGGACTGGAACCAAGACAGAGCGATGTCAGAGATACCGAACACTTTATGGAGACGTGTGAGCATGATAGAATGGTCGATGGTGTCGAATGCAGCCGAGAGATCAAGGAGAGATAGAAGAGAGATTTGATTTTGATCAAGAGCAGTCAGAATATCATTTGCAATTTTTACAAGAGCAGTTTCAGGGCTGTGTCCAGTGCGATAAGCCGACTGATAAGGGTAAGAGAGGTTGTTGGCGGTGATATGATCAGAGATCTGTGCGAGAACAATTTTTTCAAGGACTTTGGATAAGAAAGGTAGGTTGGAAACAGGTCGATAGTTTTTGAGGTTATTGGGGTCAAGACTAGGTTTCTTTAAAAGAGGTCTGACCAGGGCAGATTTGAAGGAAGTGGGAAAGATACCAGATGACAGGGAATTGTTGATGACAGTTGTGAAGTGAGGGAGCAAAGTATCTAGGCAGTGTGTTAAGATAGATGCTGGAAGAGGATCAAGCTCACAGGTCTTGATGTCAGAATGGCGGATTACATTGTGGATAGTAGTTTCAGAGGCAGGCTGAAAAGAAATAAGTGGTGTGTCTAGCTGACCGTGACGTGGTGTGTCTAGCTGACCGTGACGTGGTGTGTCTCTAACAGATCGTTTCAGCACAAGAGTATTGGTTCTGGAGAATGATCATGTCCCAAAGATCATGTAAAAATGTTAAAGAAATACTTTCATGGCTTGTAAATACGGGTTGTCCACAAAAGAACACACGACAGACAGGATCTGTGCAGAAGTGAGTGTAGCCATGGGCTGTGTCATTTCTTTAGTATTGTTCGTTCGTTATTTCTTTTAACGTCTATTCACATATGTGCTTTTAGACGAGAAAAAAAGTATATATATACAATTCATAAATGAATAAATAGACAAGAAAAGATAAAGAGTTGTCTATGGGGTGGAAGAATCTACGAAATCATAAAGACAGTTTAACATATTAATTAACAGTAACAAATTTATCGGACAAGAGAAAAGCAGTTTAGTATACTGCTTTAGTATTGTTCGTGTTGGCAGTGGAGGTCATCTTGAAAACAGCAGCAAGGAGTTCAGGTAAGTCCAGCAGATCTCAAAAGTGGTTACCAAATGTCCTCTCTAAGTGCCTCCATGATAAGGTTAGACTGTGGCCTGAAAAAGATGTGACACCCACAACATGAAAGTGGGGTACGGGTCTGCTGGATAAAGCGCTTTGAGGCTGTACAGCAGATATTCCCGCAATGAAAAAAACCACCCAGAAATCATCGGCAAGAGTGGCATGCGACCGGACATAGTTCTCCACTCCCAGTCACCGAAAACAAATGATTCTGATCGAGCTCTGTGCCGTATGAAAGTAGAATGGAGGGTGCCCATATCTACAAGACCGAAAAGTGTGCCAGCGCCAGTCTAGCCAGCAACTTGAGGACATCTGGCTTTCAAGCCAAAGTGCTGGCCATAGAGGTTGGAGCAAGGGGTCTAGTAGGCACATCAGCCTGTGATCTCATGAAAAAAACTCTCCATTTCTGGGAAAGAGAGAGGACCAGAGCCCTAAAGGCAATGGCAGAAGCAACGGAAAGAGTTTCAGCTGGGTCTGGTCGTGCGATAACAAATGTGAACTTCGTAAGGTTTCAGTAAATTTCCATTATATGTCGCTGGTGTCTGACAGCTAAGACATCCGTCGTCACAGTGACTTGGCCTCGAGACGTCTGATCACCTTAAATGCGTGGGTTCGCATCCAGCTGGAGCACCAACTTCTCCTTTGGGAAAAATAGTGATAACAGAAGTCCATCCAGGAGTCATGACCTGGATGTGGCCCGGTCCCCTTACAGTGTCAGGAGTTAAGGGCCTTACAGTGTCAGGAGTTAAGGGCCTTACAGTGTCAGGAGTTAAGGGCCTTACAGTGTCAGGAGTTAAGGGCCTTACAGTGTCAGGAGTTAAGGGCCTTACAGTGTCAGGAGTTAAGGGCCTTACAGTGTCAGGAGTTAAGGGCCTTACAGTGTCAGGAGTTAAGGGCCTTACAGTGTCAGGAGTTAAGGGCCTTACAGTGTCAGGAGTTAAGGGCCTTACAGTGTCAGGAGTTAAGGGCCTTACAGTGTCAGGAGTTAAGGGCCTTACAGTGTCAGGAGTTAAGGGCCTTACAGTGTCAGGAGTTAAGGGCCTTACAGTGTCAGGAGTTAAGGGCCTTACAGTGTCAGGAGTTAAGGGCCTTACAGTGTCAGGAGTTAAGGGCCTTACAGTGTCAGGAGTTAAGGGCCTTACAGTGTCAGGAGTTAAGGGCCTTACAGTGTCAGGAGTTAAGGGCCTTACAGTGTCAGGAGTTAAGGGCCTTACAGTGTCAGGAGTTAAGGGCCTTACAGTGTCAGGAGTTAAGGGCCTTACAGTGTCAGGAGTTAAGGGCCTTACAGTGTCAGGAGTTAAGGGCCTTAGACTGTCAGGGGTTAAGGGCCTTACAGTGTCAGGAGTTAAGGGCCTTACAGTGTCAGGAGTTAAGGGCCTTACAGTGTCAGGAGTTAAGGGCCTTACAGTGTCAGGAGTTAAGGGCCTTACAGTGTCAGGAGTTAAGGGCCTTACAGTGTCAGGAGTTAAGGGCCTTAGACTGTCAGGGGTTAAGGGCCTTACAGTGTCAGGAGTTAAGGGCCTTACAGTGTCAGGAGTTAAGGGCCTTACAGTGTCAGGAGTTAAGGGCCTTACAGTGTCAGGAGTTAAGGGCCTTACAGTGTCAGGAGTTAAGGGCCTTACAGTGTCAGGAGTTAAGGGCCTTACAGTGTCAGGAGTTAAGGGCCTTACAGTGTCAGGAGTTAAGGGCCCCACAGTTTGTTACTACTGTGTTTGCGTATGCATATGTATGCCAGTATGTTTGTATGCGTGCGCGTGTATGCAGGAATATGCACTCGCTCGAGTGTATTTGTGAAAGTGCATGTGGGAGTGAACGTAGCTGCACAAGCATGCGTACTCGTGAGCACGCGCACATGTGTGCCTGCGCACGCATGTGCACGTGTTTAAGTGCATGCGAGCCGATGTGCACGTGCGCATCTTAATACCGTTTTTATGTTGTTTTAATTAACGTGGCAATGTTTGTGGTGGCTTTGTGTGTGGCGCGTGTTTGTTCTAACATTTTTAAATTGATTGGCTTGTCACTGTGTATGCTGTCCAATGCCAGCATGTGTGTGTGTGTGTGGGGGGGTGTGTGGGGTGGCAATGTGGTGTGTTTGTGTGTGGGAGGAGGGTTTGTGTGTCATGCGTGTGTGTGTCTGTGTGTGTGTGTGTGTCTGTCTGTCTGTCTTGTCTGTCTGTCTGTCTGTCTGTCTGTCTGAGGAAGGGTTTGTGTTTGCCTGAGTTTGCGTGCGAGTGTATGTGAGTGTGTGTGTGTGGGTGTGTTAATGTGTCTGTCTGTCTGTCTGTCTGTCTGAGGAAGGGTTTGTGTGTGCCTGAGTTTGCGTGTGAGTGTATGTGAGTGTGTGTGTGTGTGTGTGTGTGTGTGTGTGTGTGTGTGTGTGTGTGTGTGTGTGTGTGTGTGTGTGTGTGTGTGTGTGTGTATGTGTGTGTGTTGTTTGTATATGTTTTTGTGTTTCTGGTTTCTGTGTGTGTGTTTCTGTGTGTGGGTGGGTGGGTGGGGAAGATGGGCTGACGTAGGTGTGTGCCTTTATGTGTGAAGATGATGTATGGTTGTGTGTGGAGTTGGCAATAAGTATGTCTGTGTGCCTGTGTTGCTTTGTGTTGTTTGTGGGGGGGGGGGGACATTGGTGGATAATGTGTATGCAGGTGGTGAATGGGTGTGTGTCAATGTATGTGCATGAGTGTGTTGTATTCGTGTGCGTGTGTGTGTGTGTGTGTGTGTGTGTGTGGTGTGTGTGTGTGTGTGCGCGTATGTGTGTGTGCGTATGTGTGTGTGCGTATGT
>CM060312.1:97357431-97359931 GCA_030674185.1 Monoplex corrugatus | reverse complement strand
CCTCCGCCTGCCTCTTGGGGCTCGATCACCCACTCATAGAAAGGCTTCGGGAGTCCCCAGGATCCGGGCGTAAGCAGCCACGATCTGGCAACTCTGCGACGGCACTGGAACCATGTGTATCGGCGCTTGCCTTTCCAATGGACCATTCCAGCGACGTGGAGAGGGGGGGTCTGCTGCATGGGTAACAGCTTGCCCTCCACACTTACTTACCCAGGCCTTGCGCTCTGGAGAGGTCACTCCAGCTTCGCTTTGTAGCGTCGACTAAACACGGGAAGTAGCAGTTTACCGGTTTTAAGTCTGCATACTCAATTGGCGTAGAGTCAGACGCCAGGGGCTGCTTCCGACGGTGGGAGAGGTCATCGCATCTCACTGGGCAGCTACCGCCCGCCTTAAGCTGGGCAGCCCCCAGCCAGTAAGGTGCTGCCCCGCCACGGTCCGTTAGCCTCACTGGGTGCGTGGGGTTTTAGGGTGAAAACCGACAAGCGGATCGACAACTGTGCACCAGGCAACAGAAAAACGAAAACTCCCGCCCTGAAATTGGGCACATGGAACGTAAGGACAATGACACCAGGCTTTTCTGACGATCTGCAAGAAGTAAATGATGCTCGCAAGACAGCCGTCATCGACAGAGAACTGAGCAGACTGCAGATGGACATCGTCGCCCTTCAAGAAACCAGGCTCCCAGAAACAGGATCTGTGAGGGAGAGAGACTTCACCCTGTTCTGGCAGGGCAAACCATCAGACGAGGTCAGAGAACACGGCGTGGATTCGCAGTTAGAAACAGATTATTGGGATCTATAACCCCACCAGCAGAAGGAACAGAGCGAATCCTGTCTCTCCGACTCCAAACTACCTCAGGACCAGTCAGTCTAATCAGTGCCTACGCACCAACTTTGGCATCCACAGCAGAAGCAAAAGACAAGTTTTATGACGACCTCAGTGCTGCTATAAGGAGAATTCCTGACAGAGAACTACTGTTCATCGCCGGCGATTTCAACGCCAGAGTGGGTGTCGATTACAATTCCTGGCCCACCTGCTTGGGTCAGTTCGGCACTGGGAAAATGAACGAGAATGGCCAGCGCCTGCTAGAGCTCTGTTGTCATTATGGGTTGTGCGTCAGTAACACCTTCTTCAACACGAAGCCTCAGCATCGAGTCTCCTGGAGACACCCGCGATCCAAACACTGGCACCAGCTCGACCTGATCCTCACCAGACGTGTCAACCTTTCTAGCATCAAGATCACTCGCAGCTACCAGAGCGCCGATTGTGACACTGACCACTCTTTGGTGTGCAGCAATGTGAAGCTCCGCGCGAAGAGACTGCACCGTACGAGAAAGGAGGGCCGACCTCGCATTGACACCAGCAAAACACGCGATCAAAGAAAAGTGGAGGAGTTTGCGCGTGTGTTGGAGGATTCTCTTCCTGGCCCACCCACTGCAAACGCCCAAGACCGATGGGAACACTTCAGAGATGCTGTCTACAATGCCGCCATGTCTACATTTGGCAAAAAGACCAGCAAGTCAGCTGATTGGTTCGAAGCCCACTCAGAAGAAATGACACCAGTCATCGAGGCCAAGAGAAACGCCTTGACAGCATACAAAAGCAATCCCAGTGAGCAGAACCTCCAGGTTCTCCGCGCTGCTCGCAGCAAAGTCCAGCAGTGTGCCAGACAATGCGCCAATGGCTATTGGCTTCAGCTTTGCTCCCAGATTCAGATTGCGGCTGACACAGGCAACATCAAGGCGATGTATGAAGGCATCAAGCAGGCATTGGGCCCAACGCAAAAGAAAACTGCCCCTTTGAAATCAGCTACAGGGGAGGTGATTCAAGACAGAGAACAACAGATGGAGCGCTGGGTAGAACACTACACTGAGCTATATGCAAGGGAAACTGTAGTCTCAGAAGACGCCCTGAATGCCATAGAGTGCCTACCAGAGCTGGAAGAGCTTGACAGAGAACCAACCATAGATGAGCTCAGCGAAGCCCTGGACTCTCTTGCCTCTGGCAAGGCACCAGGGAAAGACGGTATTCCCGCCGAAGTACTGAAGTGCTGCAAAGAGACACTCATCACCGAGTTGCATGAAATCCTCTGCCTCTGTTGGAGTGAAGGCGAAGTACCACAAGACATGAGGGATGCTAACGTCGTCACACTGTACAAAAACAAAGGTGACAGAAGCGATTGCAATAATTATCGCGGCATATCCCTCCTCAGTATCGTTGGGAAAGTCTTCGCACGAGTAGTACTGAAGAGGCTCCAGGTACTCGCAGAGCAAGTCTACCCTGAATCGCAGTGCGGGTTCCGTGCCAACAGATCCACTATAGACATGATCTTCTCCCTCAAACAACTTCAGGAGAAATGCAGGGAGCAAAGGCAGCCACTCTTCGTTGCCTTCATAGACCTCACAAAGGCCTTCGATCTGGTCAGTAGGGATGGCCTCTTCAAAATCCTTCCCCAAATTGGATGTCCACCCAAACTTCTCAGCATCATCAGATCCTTCCA
>CM060312.1:97332431-97349931 GCA_030674185.1 Monoplex corrugatus | reverse complement strand
ACCCCAAAGCCATTCAGCCAACGCCCCAGTGCCAAGAAGGTCCGAGGGATCTGATCTGTCACCTTCCAGAGGAGATCCTGCATTGCTACAGCTGTTAGTTGACTTTGGCTAGTTTAACAAGACTGTATCTGATCATCTGACAAGGACTTAGCTGTAACAAAGACTGTATCTGATCCGATCTGACTAAAGGACTTTGCTGAGTTGAACAAAGACTGTACTGATCCTCTGACTAAGGACTTTAGCTGAGTTGAACAAAGACTGTACCTGATCCATCTGACTAAGGACTTTAGCTGAGAGTTTTGAACAAAAGACATGTAAAACTGATCGCCATCTGACTAAGGACTTTAGCTGAGTTGAACAAAGACTGTATCTGATCCATCTGACTAAGGACTTTGGCTGAGTTGAACAAAGACTGTATCTGATCCATCTGACTAAGGACTTTAGCTGAGTTGAACAAAGACTGTATCTGATCCATCTGACTAAGGACTTTAGCTGAGTTGAACAAAGACTGTATCTGATCCGTCTGACTAAGGACTTTGGCTGAGTTGAACAAAGACTGTATCTGATCCATCTGACAAAGGACTTTGGCTGAGATTAATAAACAAAGACTGTATCTGATCCATCTGACTAAGGACTTTAGCTGAGTTGAACAAAGACTGTATCTGATCCATCTGACTAAGGACTTTAGCTGAGTTGAACAAAGACTGTATCTGATCCATCTGACTAAGGACTTTAGCTGAGTTGAACAAAGACTGTATCTGATCCGTCTGACTAAGGACTTTGGCTGAGATTAATAAACAAAGACTGTATCTGATCCATCTGACGAAGACTGTATCTGATCCATCTGACAAAGGACACAGTGTACCAAGGATCCTATTAACCCTTTGACTCCCACACCCTGCCCACCAATTGCAAAAACTTAACCCTTTAACTCTTCACCCTATTTAACAGCTTCCTGTAGGAAGCTGGTGTATAGGATGATTAAATCAAAGGGTTTGCTAGCATGGTTGACCAGTGCAGATGCTGGTGGACAGGGTGAGGGAGTCAAAGAGTTAGGGTCAGTAATCGCTGTCACAGACACAGACCGAAGGAAAAACCGTCAGTAAGGAGACCACCACCACCATCACCACTATAAGCATCACCATCATCACCACCACCACCATCACCATCACCATCATCACCACCACCATCATCACCATCACCATCATCACCACCACCATCATCACCATCACCATCATCACCACCACCATCATCACCATCACCATCATCACCACCACCATCATCACCATCACCATCATCACCACCACCATCATCACCATCACCATCATCACCACCACCACCATCACCATCACCATCATCACCACCACCATCATCACCATCACCATCACCATCATCACCACCACCACCATCACCATCACCATCACCACTATAACATCACCATCATCATCACCATCACCATCACCATCACCACCATCACCACCATCATCACCATCACCACCATCATCACCACCATCATCACCATCATCACCATCACCTCCATCACCACCATCATCACCATCAAACACCATCACCATCCACCATCATCACCATCATCACCATCATCATCACCATCATCATCATCACCTCCATCACCCCATCATCACCATCACCTCCATCACCATCACCATCATCACCATCATCACCATCATCACCATCATCACCATCATCACCATCATCACCATCACCTCCATCACCATCACCATCATCACCATCATCACCATCATCACCATCATCACCATCACCATCATCACCATCATCACCATCATCACCATCATCACCATCATCACCATCACCATCATCACCATCATCACCATCACCATCACCATCATCACCATCATCACCATCATCATCACCATCATCACCATCACCTCCATCACCACCATCATCACCATCACCTCCATCACCATCACCATCATCACCATCATCACCATCATCATCACCATCATCATCACCACCATCATCACCATCATCACCATCACCATCACCACCATCATCACCATCATCACCATCACCTCATCACCACCACTACCACCACCAATACTACCACCACTACACCACCACATCACAACCATCACCACCACCACCACCACTACCACCATCACCACACCACCACCATCACCACCACCACTACCACTACCACCACCACTACCACTATCACCACCACCACCATCACTACCACCACCACCACTACCACCACCACCATCACCACTACCACCACCACCACCACTACCACCATTACCACCACCACCACCACTACCATCACCACCACTACCCCACCACAATCACTAACACCACCACCACCATCACCACTACCACCACCACCACTACTACCACCACTACCACCACCACCATCACTACTACCACCACCACCACCACCACCACCACTACCACCACCACCACTACCACCACCACCATCACCACTACCACCACCACCACCACCACTACCACCATTACCATTAAAGGGTGTGGGCGTGTGCGTGTGTGTGTGTATGTGTGTGTGTGTGTGTGTGTGTGTGTGTGTCGTTGTGTGTGTGTGTGTGCGTGTGTGTGTGTGTGTGTGCACGCGCGAGCGTGTTAGTATGTGTGTATGCGAGCATGTGTCTGTGTGAGTGTGTGTGTATGTGTGTGTGTGTGTGTGTGTGTGTGTGTGTGTGTGTGTGTGTGTGTGTGCATGTGTGTGTGTGTCTGTCTGTCTGTCAGCCTGTCTCTCTGTCTGTCTGTCTGTCTGTCTGTGTGCGCGCGTGTGTGTGTGACATTAACATCAACAGCAATGTTTGTTCAGCTTATATCTTCAATTTGGTTGGGATGGACAAGAGAGATTAGAAATTCACATCAAAGAGATAATGAAGATGATTGTAGCCAGCTATTTTGAGCTAGAGAATTGTTTGGCGTGTGTGTGTGTGTGTGTGTGTGTGTGTGTGTGTGTGTCTGTGTGTGTGTTGTGTTTTGTGTGTGTGTGTGTGTGTGCGTGTGTGTGTGTGACATTAATATCAACAGCAATGTTTGTTCAGCCTATGCCTTCTGTACGGCCCCAATGGACAAGAGAGATTAGAAATCCACATCAAAGAGAATTATGAAGATGATTGCAACCAACTATTTTGAGCTAGAGAATTGTTTGGCGTGTGTCTGTCTGTCTGTATGTCTGTCTGCCTGTCTGTCTGTCTGTCTGTCTGTCTGCCTGTCTGTCTGTCTGTCTGTCTGTCCGTATCTCTGTGTGTATGTTTGTGAGTGTGTGGGAGTGTGTGCATGCGTGAGAGGGCGGAAGAGAGAGACAGAGAAAACAACATCAATAGTAACATGTTTGTTCACTTTGTACCTGGTATTGGTTCTTTCCATCAAGACAGACGACAAGCACACACACCAGGAGAACATTAGCAATATAGCTTGTAGGGTGTGTGTGTGTGTGTGTGTGTGTGTGTGTGTGTGTGTGTGTGTGTGTGTGTGTGTGTGTGTGTGTCTCAGTAAAAATGAAGAACATGACCTCTGGGCTATGACAAAATTTTGTGTATTCATTCATTTTTACGATACATTACGGTACAATACATTACGGTACAATGCATTACGGTACAATACATCACGGTACAATACATTACGGTACAATACATTACGGTACAGATACCGTTGTACGGTTGTGAGGCGTGGACAGTCAACACGCAAGGTCAGAACAAAATTGAGGCAACTGAAATATGTTTCTAAGACGAATGTTGAGATTTCTATGCATAGCAAAGAAATCAAACGACAGTCTTGAAAGAAGCAGACACAAGAAGATGATTAAATAAACAAGATTAGGAAGAGACAAGCAACATTTGCGGGACATTTTAAGAGGAAAGAGAAATTAGAGCACCTGGTCACAACAGGAATGCTAAAGAGAAAAAAGAGAACACCAGGTAGACCCAGGGAGAAAACAGTGGACAGACTTGCGGGATGGCTGAGGACAGAGAGGGTGGAAGATGTACTTGCAGCGACAAGGGATAGATTCGTATGGAGGGCCATGATCGCGGCAGGGCACATGATGATGATGATGATGATGATGATGATGATGATGATGATGATGATGATGATGACGATGACGATGATGATGATGATGATGATGACGACGACGACGAGGAGGAGGAGGACGACGACGACGACGACGATGATGACGACGACGACGACGACAACGATGATGATGATAATGATGATGATGATGATGATGATGATGATGACATACAGTAGTATTCCAATCAGCCTCCACAACTTTTCACAGGTGTAAATCAATCCCAGGAAAGTTCATACGTTCCTGCAGCTTCCAGTGTGGCCAGCTGTGAACAGAGACCTGTATTGTTCTTCTTGTTTTTGTCTAAAGCCCAGCTGGCTACACAGAGCCACATCAGTGCTATAACCATTTCACAACGTACACAATACCTCACTGAGAACAAATTATATAGAAATAATAAATACACGTATCAATGCTTTTGCCTACATTATCTAAGGATGTGATCTGACGTTTTCAGGATTTGTTTGGTACATGGCAACCTTCTGAGACCACTAAAACTGCTCTTAAAGTAGAAAAAACAATCTTTAACCTCAACACAAGTCGGAGAGGTTATCATTGCCGTATTGTTATTTTATCCACAACCAGTTTTACGGTAAATTTGGATTCGTCATGCTTTAAAATACATGAAAAGAATTTGTCACAATGTATGTCTAGATTGTTGTATCATGATACAAAACGACCTACAACACTTCAGGTGCAGGATTTGGCAAAAATGAAGAAATATTGGATTTTAGTTGATTTTCTTTTTTTTTGGGGGGGGGGGGGGAGCTGTTCCTGGAAAACGATCCATATGGCTTCAGATAAATGATTTTCTGTCTTTTTATTGTGTTGCGACCTTTCAAGAACACTAAAATTGCTGTCAAAGGACATGGGGGGGGGGGGATTTAAAGAATTGTACGTAACCCTTAACCCTGTTGTCTTTTTAGTTCGTAATAATGTTACTAGACGTCTATCAAACTATATGAAAGTTTAAACGAAGATGTTGTATTTCCCTTTTGATGTTAAGACTACCTGATTAACCGTTAGGGTTCTGTTTTTCACACAAAGTCGTCTTTCCATCCAAGTAGACGAGACAGACAGGAGGAGAAAGGGAGACAGAGAAACGGAGGAAGCGAGAGAGAGGATGGATTCCAATACAAAAGAAAAACATTTCTATCTGTACATGTTTGTCTGTGTATATGTATCTGTCTGTCTTTGTGTGTGACTCTCTGAGAGGGGGGTGAGTGGGGGGGTGTATGCATGATAAAGGACATATATACATACACACACGTACAGAAAGACAGTATGTACATGTGTGTCGGGCGTGTGTGTGCGTGAGAGAAAGACAGACAGAGACAGAGAGACACAGACAGACAGGGAGAAGAAACAGAGACAGAGAAAGAATGAGAGACAGACAGATATAGACAGAGAGAGAGAGAGACTGAGAGAAAGAGAGACTGCCTAAAGGTAAAATAAAATTTTTGATTATAGGTTGAGTTATGTGTGATTGAGTCAGTGAGATGGGATTGTAATGGCAGGATTAGTACTCTCATATCTGAAATAGTGATAAGTTTTAACTTTTAAACTTCATGAAAAGACAATGACCGTTAGGGAACGAGGAACAAGTGGAGTAAATGTTATAGTGTTGAGAAAGGGAAAGAAGAGTTATCTCCCTTACAACGGTATGACCAGATAGAAAGATCAAAACAAGCAGATAAAGTGAGACCTTTCACTGCACACATTAAACAGTCTGGTCGGAAATACAAAACGAAACAGAAACTTTTGATGAAGACAACTCAGCAACAACAAATGGAAAAAAAAAACAAATACCTCTGGACGTTAGGGTGCAGTCCCTTTCACAGATAGTTTAACCCTTACACTCCCCCAACCTATCACAGATAGTTTAACCCTTACACTCCCCCAACCTATCACAGATAGTTTAACCCTTACACTCCCCCAACCTATCACAGATAGTTTAACCCTTACACTCCCCCAACCTATCACAGATAGTTTAACCCTTAGACTCCCCCAACCTATCACAGATAGTTTAACCCTTACACTCCCCCAACCTATCACAGATAGTTTAACCATTAAACTCCCCCAACCTATCACAGATAGTTTAACCCTTAGACTCCCCCAACCTATCACAGATAGTTTAACCCTTATAGTCCCCCAACCTATCACAGATAGTTTAACCCTTAGACTCCCCCAACCTATCACAGATAGTTTAACCCTTATAGTCCCCCAACCTATCACAGATAGTTTAACCCTTAGACTCCCCCAACCTATCACAGATAGTTTAACCCTTAGACTCCCCCAACCTATCACAGATAGTTTAACCCTTATAGTCCCCCAACCTATCACAGATAGTTTAACCCTTATAGTCCCCCAACCTATCCACCAGCATCCCGCATTGTCGACCATGACAGCGAAACAAAAACTCAACCCTTTCAATCCCTCACCCTGTCTACCAGCTTTCAGCAGAAAGCTAATGGACAGAGTAAGGGATTGAATGGGTTAAGTTTTTGCAGCTGGTGGATAGGGTGCGGAAATGAAAGGGTTAACGAGTTGTACAGTATTCTTGTTAGTGACTAATGACGGTTATTTAATTACGTATAGTGACAATGCTAAGATTTGTTTACCTTAGACATATTTGTTCATGACTGTTACTACAAACAGCTAACAACTCAATCATTGCTTTGTCCATTATTGCAACAACAACAACAAATTCTGGAAGAGAAAAAATCTATTTTGCACTTCCTTATCCAATATTTAAAAGATGTCAGAGAACGGTTAATCCGCCCTCCACCTTCCGCATTCCCCCAAAAATGAAAACGAAAAAGACGTCAGAAATACTTTGTTTGTTCAAGCCGATTTTATTAATGCCATCAGTGAATGAAGACATTGCAAAACAATTCGCTGTTTATTTAGATAAAGCGTTTAAGATAAGAAGCAGTTTATCGTTACATCTTTGCCGTCGGTGTTAATAGGCGATTGTGTTGTTGTTGTTGTTGTTGTTATTCCCGTTCTGGCGGGTCGTGACCTTTTTATGGATAACTGATCACAAGTCTCAAATCTGTGTCTGTCTGTCTGTCTGTCTCTTCTGAAGTTTCTGTCAATTTGTCTGTTTCTTCTGAAATCTGTTTCTGTCTATTTGTCTGTCTCTTCTGAAGTCTGTTTCTGTCTATTTGTCTGTTTCTTCTGAAGTCTGTTTCTGTCTATTTGTCTGTCTCTTCTGAAGTCTGTGTCTGTCTATTTGTCTGTCTCTTCTGAAGTCTGTGTCTGTCTATTTGTCTGTCTCTTCTCAAGTCTGTGTCTGTCTAGTTGTCTGTCTTTTCTGAAGTCTGTGTCTGTCTATTTGTCTGTCTCTTCTGAAGTCTGTGTCTGTCTATTTGTCTGTCTCTTCTGAAGTCTGTGTCTGTCTATTTGTCTGTCTCTTTATGTCTATTTGTCTGTCTCTTCTGAAGTCTGTGTCTGTCTATTTGTCTGTCTCTTCTGAAGTCTGTGTCTGTCTATTTGTCTGTCTCTTCTGAAGTCTGTGTCTGTCTATTTGTCTGTCTCTTCTGAAGTCTGTGTCTGTCTATTTGTCTGTCTATTCTGAAGTCTGTGTCTGTCTATTTGTCTGTTTCTCTGAAGTCTGTGTCTGTCTATTTGTCTGTCTCTTCTGAAGTCTGTGTCTGTCTATTTGTCTGTCTCTTCTGAAGTCTGTGTCTGTCTATTTGTCTGTTTCTTCTGAAGTCTGTGTCTATTTGTCTGTCTCTTCTGAAGTCTGTGTTTGTCTGTTTGTCTGTCTCTTCTGAAATCTGTGTCTGTCTATTTGTCTGTCTCTTCTGAAGTCTGTGTCTGTCTATTTGTCTGTCTCTTCTGAAGTCTGTGTCTGTCTATTTGTCTGTCTCTTCTTAAGTCTGTCTATTTGTCTGTCTCTTCTGAAGTCTGTGTCTAATCATTTGTCTGTCTCTTCTGAAGTCTGTGTCTGTCTATTTGTCTGTCTCTTCTCAAGTCTCTGTCTGTTTATCTGTTTCTTCTGAAGTCTGTGTCTGTCTATTTGTCTGTCTCTTCTGAAGTCTGTGTCTGTCTATTTGTCTGTCTCTTCTGAAGTCTGTGTCTGTCTATTTGTCTGTCTCTTCTGAAGTCTGTCTATTTGTCTGTCTCTTCTGGAGTCTGTGTCTATTTGTCTGTCTCTTCTGAAGTCTGTGTCTATTTGTCTGTCTCTTCCGAAGTCTGTGTCTGTCTATTTGTCTGTCTCTTCTGAAGTCTCTGTCTGTCTATTTGTGTGTCTCTTCTGAAGTCTGTGTCTATTTGTCTGTCTCTTCTCAAGTCTGTGTCTGTCTATTTGTCTGTCTTTACTAAAGTATGTTTCTATTTGTCTGTCTTTACTGAAGTCTGTATCTATTTGTCTGTCTCTTCTGAATCTGTTTCTGTTATTTGTCTGTCTCTTCTGAAGTCTGTGTCTGTCTATTTGTCTGTCACTTCTCAAGTCTGTGTCTGTCTATTTGTCTGTCTCTTCTGAAGTCTGTTCTTTCTATTTGTCTGTCTTTACTGAAGTCTGTGTCTATTTGCCTGTCTCTTCTGAAGTCTGTGTCTGTCTATTTGTCTGTCTTTACTGAAGTCTGTGTCTATTTGTCTGTCTCTTCTCAAGTCTGTGTCTATTTGTCTGTCTCTTCTGAGGTCTGTGTCTGTCTATTTGTATGTCTCTTCTGTAATCTGTGTCTGTCTATTTGTCTGTCTCTCTGAAGTCTGTGTCTGTCTATTTGTCTGTCTCTTCTGAAGTCTGTGTCTATCTATTTGTCTGTCTCTTCTGAAGTCTGTGTCTGTCTATTTGTCTGTCTCTTCTGAAGTCTCTGTCTGTTATTTGTCTGTCTCTTCTGAATTCTGTGTCTGTCTATTTGTCTGTCTCTTCTGAAGTCTGTGTCTATTTGTCTGTCTCTACTGAAGTCTGTGTCTGTGTATTTGTCTGTCTCTTCTGAAGTCTGTGTCTGTGTATTTGTCTGTCTCTTCTGAAGTCTGTGTCTGTCTATTTGTCTGTCTCTTCTGAAGTCTGTGTCTGTCTATTTGTCTGTCTCTTCTGAAATCTGTGTCTGTCTATTTGTCTGTCTCTTCTGAAGTCTGTGTCGATTTGTCTGTCTCTTCTGAAGTCTGTGTCTGTTTGTCTGTCTTTTCTGAAGTCTGTGTCTATTTGTCTGTTTTTTCTGAAGTCTGTCTGTCTATTTGTCTGTCTTTTCTGAAGTCTGCCTGTCTATTTCTCTGTCTCTTCTGAAGTCTGTATCTGTCTATTTGTCTGTCTCTTCTGAAGTCTGTGTCTGTCTATTTTTCTGTCTCTTCTGAAGTCTGTGTCTGTATATTTGTCTGTCTCTTCTGAAATCTGTTTCTGTCTATTTGTCTGTCTCTTCTGAAGTCTGTGTCTATTTGTCTGTCTCTTCTGAAGTCTGTTTCTGTCTATTTGTCTGTCTCTTCTGAAGTCTGTGTCTGTCTATTTGTCTGTCTCTCATCAAGTCTGTGTCTGTCTATTTGTCTGTCTCTTCTGAAGTCTGTGTCTCTCTATTTGTCTGTCTCTTCTGAAGTCTGTGTCTGTCTATTTGTCTGTCTCTTCTGAAGACTGTGTCTGTCTATTTGTCTGTCTCTTCTCAATTCTGTGTCTGTCTATTTGTCTGTCTCTTCTGAAATCTGTGTCTATCTATTTGTCTGTCTCTTCTGAAGTCTGTGTCTGTTTGTCTGTTTTTTCTGAAGTCTGTGTCTATTTGTCTGTTTTTTCTGAAGTCTGTGTCTGTCTATTTGTCTGTCTTTTCTGACGTCTGTCTGTCTATTTGTCTGTCTCTTCTGAAGTCTGTATCTTTCTATTTGTCTGTCTTTTCTGAAGTCTGTGTCTATTTGCCTGTCTCTTCTGAATCTGTTTCTGTCTATTTGTCTGTCTCTTCTGAAGTCTGTGTCTGTCTATTTGTCTGTCTCTTCTGAAATCTGTGTCTATTTGTCTGTCTCTTCTGACTCTGTTTCTGTCTATTTGTCTGTCTCTTCTGAAGTCTGTGTCTGTCTCTTTGTCTGTCTCTTCTCAAGTCTGTGTCTGTCTATTTGTCTGTCTCTTCTGAAGTCTGTGTCTGTCTATTTGTCTGTCTCTTCTGAAGTCTGTGTCTATTTGTCTGTCTCTTCTGAAGTCTATGTCTATTTGTCTGTCTCTTCTGAAGTCTGTGTCTGTCTATTTGTCTGTCTCTTCTGAAGTCTGTGTCTGTCTATTTGTCTGTCTCTTCTGAAGTCTGTGTCTGTCTATTTGTCTGTCTCTTCTGAAGTCTGTGTCTGTCTATTTGTCTGTCTCTTCTGAAGTCTGTGTCTGTCTATTTGTCTGTTTCTTCTGAAGTCTGTGTCTATTTGTCTGTCTCTTCTGAAGTCTGTGTTTGTCTGTTTGTCTGTCTCTTCTGAAATCTGTGTCTGTCTATTTGTCTGTCTCTTCTGAAGTCTGTGTCTGTCTATTTGTCTGTCTCTTCTGAAGTCTGTGTCTGTCTATTTGTCTGTCTCTTCTTAAGTCTGTCTATTTGTCTGTCTCTTCTGAAGTCTGTGTCTAATCATTTGTCTGTCTCTTCTGAAGTCTGTGTCTGTCTATTTGTCTGTCTCTTCTCAAGTCTCTGTCTGTTTATCTGTTTCTTCTGAAGTCTGTGTCTGTCTATTTGTCTGTCTCTTCTGAAGTCTGTGTCTGTCTATTTGTCTGTCTCTTCTGAAGTCTGTGTCTGTCTATTTGTCTGTCTCTTCTGAAGTCTGTGTCTGTCTATTTGTCTGTCTCTTCTGAAGTCTGTGTCTGTCTATTTGTCTGTCTCTTCTGAAATCTGTTTCTGTCTATTTGTCTGTCTCTTCTGAAATTTGTGTCTGTCTATTTGTCTGTCTCTTCTGAAGTCTGTGTCTATTTGTCTGTCTCTTCTGAAGTCTGTATCTGTTTGTCTGTCTTTTCTGAAGTCTGTGTCTATTTGTCTGTCTTTTCTGAAGTCTGTGTCTATTTGTCTGTCTTTTCTGAAGTCTGTCTGTCTATTTGTCTGTCTCTTCTGAAGTCTTTGTCTGTCTATTTGTCTGTCTCTTCTGAAGTCTGTGTCTGTCTATTTGTCTGTCTCTTCTGAAGTCTGTGTCTGTATATTTGTCTGTCACTTCTGAAGTCTGTGTCTGTCTCTTTGTCTGTCTCTTCTGAAGTCTGTTTCTGTCTATTTGTCTGTCTCTTCTGAAGTCTCTGTCTGTCTATTTGTCTGTCTTTACTGAAGTCTGTGTCTATTTGTCTGTCTCTTCTGAAGTCTGTGTCTGTCTATTTGTCTGTCTTTACTGAAGTGTGTGTCTATTTGCCTGTCTCTTCTGAAGTCTCTGTCTGTCTATTTGTCTGTCTTTACTGAAGTCTGTGTCTATTTGCCTGTCTCTTCTGAAGTCTGTGTCTGTCTATTTGTCTGTCTTTACTGAAGTCTGTGTCTATTTGTCTGTCTCTTCTCAAGTCTGTGTCTATTTGTCTGTCTCTTCTGAGGTCTGTGTCTGTCTATTTGTATGTCTCTTCTGTAATCTGTGTCTGTCTATTTGTCTGTCTCTCCTGAAGTCTGTGTCTGTCTATTTGTCTGTTTCTTCTGAAGTCTGTGTCTGTCTATTTGTCTGTCTCTTCTGAAGTCTGTGTCTGTCTATTTGTCTGTCTCTTCTGAAGTCTGTGTCTGTCTATTTGTCTGTCTCTTCTGAAGTCTGTTTCTATTTGTCTGTCTCTTCTGAAGTCTGTGTCTGTCTACTTTCTGTTTCTAACACCAATGGCTGCTCAGGCCGATTGACGTGGACACATGGCTCTGGTCTTCCACTCCATCCACAAGAGTTCAACCTTGATTCGCAAGGGTAGGGGTGGGCTGGGCACTTCTTGTGGCGTCTTCCAGTCCTCCCGAGCTGTGATTGGCTTCCTGACCCTGTTGAAGGTTAATGGAGTTAAAGCAGCGACAGTTAGCAAGGTGGAGTTTGGAGTTTGTTTAATTAAGTTAGGTTCATTGCACTCAAGCATTTCCATATGCGCTTTGCCAGTGATGACTGGCAGACCCCCCAACCTCTATGATTCAGTTTCAGTTTCAGTTTCTCACGATGACGTCTCCGCGCTCGGAATAAATTCCATATGCACTAACGTCACAGGTGCCACGTGTATGGTGACCGTGGCACATGTCTTAAGCCTGCACATAAACCCATGAACTGGCCAGGTCCTGAGGTCCTACCTAGGCTATGTTTTACCTAGTCTATACTTTATACTGGCATTTTATCAGCCTACAACTGGAATAATTTTGTTACATGTAAATAACGAAACCCCTACGCGCTGGCAAGGTCTTGAAATTGAAAAGGGGTGGAAAGACTAATTAGTTGGCAGTCACCAGAATGATGGAAACATTAAGACGGGCAGACAACAGGTCAGTTGTTAACATCTTATCATTCAGACGGGCAGACAACAGGTCAGTTGTTAACGTCTTATCATTAAGACGGGCAGAGACCAGGTCAGTTGTTAACGTCTTATCATTCAGATGGGCAGACAACAGGTCAGTTGTTAACATCTTATCATTCAAATGGGCAGACAACAGGTCAGTTGTTAACGTCTTATCATTAAGACGGGCAGACAACAGGTCAGTTGTTAACATCTTATCATTAAGACGGGCAGACAACAGGTCACTTGTTAACGTCTTATCATTAAGACGGGCAGACAACAGGTCAGTTGTTAACATCTTATCATTCAGACGGGCAGACAACAGGTCAGTTGTTAACATCTTATCATTAAGACGGGCAGACAACAGGTCAGTTGTCAACGTCTTATCATTAAGATGGGCAGACAACAGGTCAGTTGTTGATATCTTAACATTGAGACGGGCAGACAACAGGTCAGTTGTTAACATCTTATCATTCAGACGGGCAGACAACAGGTCAGTTGTTAACATCTTATCATTAAGAGGGGCAGACGACAGGTCAGTTGTTAACGTCTTATCATTCAGACAGGCAGACAACAGGTCAGTTGTTAACATCTTATCATTACGAAGGGCAGACAACAGGTCAGTTGTTGATATCTTATCATTAAGACGGGCAGACAACAGGTCAGTTGTTGAAATCTTATCATTAAGACGGGCAGACAACAGGTCAGTTGTTGATATCTTATCATTATGACGGGCAGACAACAGGTCAGTTGTTGATATCTTATCATTAAGACGGGCAGACCACAGGTCAGTTTTTGATATCTTATCATTAAGATGGGCAGACAACAGGTCAGATGTTGATATTTTATCATTAAGACGGGCAGACAACAGGTCAGTTGTTGATATTTTATCATTAAGACGGGCAGACAACAGGTCAGTGTTGATATCTTATCATTAAGATGGGCAGACAACACGTCAGTTGTTGATATCTTATCATTAAGATGGGCAGACAACAGGTCAGTTGTTGATATCTTATCATTAAGACGGGCAGACATAAGGTCAGTTGTTGATATCTTATCGTTAAGACGGGCAGACAACAGGACAGTTGTTGATATCTTATCATTAAAACGGGCAGACAACAGGACAGTTGTTGATATCTTATCATTAAGATGGGCAGACAACACGTCAGTTGTTGATATCTTATCATTAAGACCTGCAGACAACAGGTCAGTTGTTAACGTCTTATCATTCAGACGGGCAGACAACAGGTCAGTTCTCAACATCTTATCATTAAGACGGGCAGACAACAGGTCAGTTCTCAACATCTTATCAATAAGACGGGCAGACAACAGGTCAGTTCTCAACATCTTATCATTAAGACAGGCAGACAACAGGTCAGTTGTTGATATCTTATCATTTCGACGGGCAGACAACAGGTCAGTTGTTGACATCTTATCATTTAGATGGGCAGACAACAGGACAGTTGTTAACATCTTATCATTCAGACAGGCAGACAACATGACAGTTGTTAACATCTTATCATTCAGACAGGCAGACAACAGGTCAGTTGTTAACGTCTTATCATTAAGACGTGCAGACAACAGATCAGTTGTCAACATCTTATCATTAAGACGGGCAGACAACAGGTCAGTTGTTAACATCTTATCATTCAGATGGGCAGCCAACAGGTCAGTTGTTAACGTCTTATCATTCAGATGGGCAGACAACAGGTCAGTTGTTAACGTCTAATCATTCAGACGGGCAGACAACAGGTCAGTTGTTAACGTCTTATCATTAAGACAGGCAGACAACAGGTCAGTTGTTAACATCTTATCATTAAGACGGGCAGACAACAGGTCAGTTGTTAACATCTTATCATTCAGATGGGCAGACAACAGGTCAGTTGTTAACATCTTATCATTCAGATGGGCAGACAACAGGTCAGTTGTTAACGTCTTATCATTCAGACGGGCAGACAACAGGTCAGTTGTTAACGTCTTATCATTAAGACAGGCAGACAACAGGTCAGTTGTTAACGTCTTATCATTCAGACAGGCAGACAACAGGTCAGTTGTTAACGTCTTATCATTAAGACAGGCAGACAACAGGTCAGTTGTTAACGTCTTATCATTAAGAGGGGCAGACAACAGGTCAGTTGTTAACGTCTTATCATTAAGACGGGCAGACAACAGGTCAGTTGTTAACGTCTTATCATTAAGACGGGCAGACAACAGATCAGTTGTTAACGTCTTATCATTCAGACGGGTAGACAACAGGTCAGTTGTTAGCGTCTTATCATTAAGACGGGCAGACAACAGGTCAGTTGTTAACGTCTTATCATTAAGACAGGCAGACAACAGGTCAGTTGTTAACGTCTTATCATTCAGACAGGCAGACAACAGGTCAGTTGTTAACGTCTTATCATTCAGACAGGCAGACAACAGGTCAGTTGTTAACGTCTTATCATTCAGACAGGCAGACAACAGGTCAGTTGTTAACGTCTTATCATTCAGACAGGCAGACAACAGGTCAGTTGTTTACGTCTTTCATTTAAACAGGCAGACAACAGGTCATTTGTTAACGTCTTATCATTCAGACAGGCAGACAACAGGTCAGTTGTTAACGTCTTATCATTCAGACAGGCAGACAACAGATCAGTTGTTAACGTCTTATCATTCAGACAGGCAGACAACAGGTCAGTTGTTAACGTCTTATCATTAAGACAGGCAGACAACAGGTCAGTTGTTAACGTCTTATCATTAAGACAGGCAGACAACAGGTCAGTTGTTAACGTCTTATCATTAAGACAGGCAGACAACAGGTCAGTTGTTAACGTCTTATCAATAAGACAGGCAGACAACAGGTCAGTTGTTAACGTCTTATCATTAAGACGGGCAGACAACAGGTCAGTTGTTAACGTCTTATCATTCAGACGGGCAGACAACAGGTCAGTTGTTAACGTCTTATCATTAAGACGGGCAGACAACAGGTCAGTTGTTAACATCTTATCATTAAGACGGGCAGACAACAGGTCAGTTGTTAACGTCTTATCATTCAGACAGGCAGACAACAGGTCAGTTGTTAACGTCTTATCATTAAGATGGGCAGACAACAGGTCAGTTGTTAACGTCTTATCATTCAGACAGGCAGACAACAGGTCAGTTGTTAACGTCTTATCATTCAGACAGGCACACAGCAGGTCAGTTGTTAACGTCTTATCATTCAGACAGGCAGACAACAGGTCAGTTGTTAACGTCTTATCATTCAGACAGGCAGACAACAGGTCAGTTGTTAACGTCTTATCATTCAGACAGGCAGACAACAGGTCAGTTGTTAACGTCTTATCATTCAGACAGGCAGACAACAGGTCAGTTGTTAACGTCTTATCATTCAGACAGGCAGACAACAGGTCAGTTGTTAACGTCTTATCATTCAGACAGGCAGACAACAGGTCAGTTGTTAACGTCTTATCATTCAGACAGGCACACAGCAGGTCAGTTGTTAACGTCTTATCATTCAGACAGGCAGACAACAGGTCAGTTGTTAACGTCTTATCATTCAGACAGGCAGACAACAGGTCAGTTGTTAACGTCTTATCATTCAGACAGGCAGACAACAGGTCAGTTGTTAACGTCTTATCATTCAGACAGGCAGACAACAGGTCAGTTGTTAACGTCTTATCATTCAGACAGGCAGACAACAGGTCAGTTGTTAACGTCTTATCATTCAGACAGGCAGACAACAGGTCAGTTGTTAACGTCTTATCATTAAGACAGGCAGACAACAGGTCAGTTGTTAACGTCTTATCATTAAGACAGGCGATTGTATGTGTAAGTGTGTGTACGCGTTAGTGAATGAATGTTTGTTGCGTGTGTCGTTGTGTGTGTGTGTGTGTGTGTGTGTGTGTGTGTGTGTGTGTGTGTGTGTGTGTGTGTGTGTGTGTGTCGTGTGTGTGTGTGTGTGTGTGTGTGTGTGTGTGTGTGTGTGTGTGTGTGTGTGTGTGTCGTTGTGTGTGTGTGTGTGTGTGTGTGTGTGTGTGTGTGTGTGTGTATGTGTGTGTGGGTGTGTGTGTGTGTGTGTGTGTGTGTGTGTCGTTGTGTGTGTGTGTGTGTGTGTGTGTCTTATCATTAAGACAGGCAGACAACAGGTCAGTTGTTAACGTCTTATCATTAAGACAGGCAGACAACAGGTCAGTTGTTAACGTCTTATCATTAAGACAGGCAGACAACAGGTCAGTTGTTAACGTCTTATCATTAAGAGGGGCAGACAACAGGTCAGTTGTTAACGTCTTATCATTAAGACGGGCAGACAACAGGTCAGTTGTTAACGTCTTATCATTAAGACGGGCAGACAACAGATCAGTTGTTAACGTCTTATCATTCAGACGGGTAGACAACAGGTCAGTTTTTAGCGTCTTATCATTAAGACGGGCAGACAACAGGTCAGTTGTTAACGTCTTATCATTAAGACAGGCAGACAACAGGTCAGTTGTTAACGTCTTATCATTCAGACAGGCAGACAACAGGTCAGTTGTTAACGTCTTATCATTCAGACAGGCAGACAACAGGTCAGTTGTTAACGTCTTATCATTCAGACAGGCAGACAACAGGTCAGTTGTTAACGTCTTATCATTCAGACAGGCAGACAACAGGTCAGTTGTTTACGTCTTTCATTTAAACAAACAGACAACAGGTCATTTGTTAACGTCTTATCATTCAGACAGGCAGACAACAGGTCAGTTGTTAACGTCTTATCATTCAGACAGGCAGACAACAGATCAGTTGTTAACGTCTTATCATTCAGACAGGCAGACAACAGGTCAGTTGTTAACGTCTTATCATTAAGACAGGCAGACAACAGGTCAGTTGTTAACGTCTTATCATTAAGACAGGCAGACAACAGGTCAGTTGTTAACGTCTTATCATTAAGACAGGCAGACAACAGGTCAGTTGTTAACGTCTTATCAATAAGACAGGCAGACAACAGGTCAGTTGTTAACGTCTTATCATTAAGACGGGCAGACAACAGGTCAGTTGTTAACGTCTTATCATTCAGACGGGCAGAC
>CM060312.1:97294931-97324931 GCA_030674185.1 Monoplex corrugatus | reverse complement strand
CCTATCACAGATAGTTTAACCCTTATAGTCCCCCAACCTATCACAGATAGTTTAACCCTTATAGTCCCCCAACCTATCACAGATAGTTTAACCCTTATAGTCCCCCAACCTATCACAGAGAAAAAGTACTTCATATAACCCTTATAGTCCCCCAACCTATCACAGATAGTTTAACCCTTATAGTCCCCCAACCTATCACAGATAGTTTAACCCTTATAGTCCCCCAACCTATCACAGATAGTTTAATTTAACCCTTAGACTCCCCCAACCTATCACAGATAGTTTAACCCTATAGTCCCCCAACCTATCACAGATAGTTTAACCCTTATAGTCCCCAACCTATCCACCAGCATCCGCATTGTCGACCATGACAGCGAAACAAAAACTCAACCCTTTCAATCCCTCACCCTATCTACCAGCTTTCAGCAGAAAGCTAATGGACAGAGTAAGGGATTGAATGGGTTAAGTTTTTGTAGCTGGTGGATAGGGTGCGGGAGTGAAAGGGTTAACGAGTTGTACAGTACTCGTAGTATTCTTGTTAGTGAATAATGACGGTTATTTAATTACGTATAGTGACAATGCTAAGATTTGTTTACCTTAGACATATTTGTTCATGACTATTATTACAGACAGCTAACAACTCAATCATTGCTTTGTCCATTATTGCAACAACAACAACAAATTCTGGAAGAGAAAAAATCTATTTTGCACTTCCTTATCCAATATTTAAAAGATGTCAGAGAACGGTTAATCCGCCCTCCACCTTCCGCATTCCCCCAAAAATGAAAACGAAAAAGACGTCAGAAATACTTTGTTTGTTCAAGCCGATTTTATTAATGCCATCAGTGAATGAAGACATTGCAAAACAATTCGCTGTTTATTTAGATAAAGCGTTTAAGATAAGAAGCAGTTTATCGTTACATCTTTGCCGTCGGTGTTAATAGGCGATTGTGTTGTTGTTGTTGTTGTTGTTATTCCCGTTCTGGCGGGTCGTGACCTTTTTATGGATAACTGATCACAAGTCTCAAATCTGTGTCTGTCTGTCTGTCTGTCTCTTCTGAAGTTTCTGTCAATTTGTCTGTTTCTTCTGAAATCTGTTTCTGTCTATTTGTCTGTCTCTTCTGAAGTCTGTTTCTGTCTATTTGTCTGTTTCTTCTGAAGTCTGTTTCTGTCTATTTGTCTGTCTCTTTGAAGTCTATGTCTGTCTATTTGTCTGTCTCTTCTGAAGTCTGTGTCTGTCTATTTGTCTGTCTCTTCTCAAGTCTGTGTCTGTCTATTTGTCTGTCTCTTCTGAAGTCTGCGTCTGTCTATTTGTCTGTCTCTTCTGAAGTCTGTGTCTGTCTATTTGTCTGTCTCTTCTGAAGTCTGTGTCTATTTGTCTGTCTCTTCTGAAGTCTGTGTCTGTCTATTTGTCTGTCTCTTCTCAAGTCTGTGTCTGTCTATTTGTCTCTCTCTTCTGAAGTCTGTGTCTGTCTATTTGTCTGTCTCTTCTCAAGTCTGTGTCTGTCTATTTGTCTGTCTCTTCAGAAGTCTGTGTCTATTTGTCTGTCTCTTCTGAAGTCTGTGTCTATTTGTCTGTCTCTTCTGAAGTCTGTGTCTGTCTATTTGTCTGTCTCTTCTGAAGTCTGTGTCTGTCTATTTGTCTGTCTCTTCTGAATTCTGTGTCTGTCTATTTGTCTGTCTCTTCTGAAGTCTGTGTCTGTCTATTTGTCTGTCTCTTTTGAAGTCTGTGTCTATCCATTTGTCTGTCTCTTCTGAAGTCTGTGTCTGTCTATTTGTCTGTCTCTTCTGAAGTCTCTGTCTGTTTGTCTGTTTCTTCTGAAGTCTGTGTCTGTCTATTTGTCTGTCTCTTCTGAAGTCTGTGTCTGTCTATTTGTCTGTCTCTTCTGAAGTCTGTGTCTGTCTATTTGTCTGTCTCTTCTGAAATCTGTGTCTATATGTCTGTCTCTTCTGAAGTCTGTGTCTGTCTATTTGTCTGTCTCTTCTGAAGTCTGTGTCTGTCTATGTGTCTGTCTCTTCTGAAGTCTGTGTCTATCCATTTGTCTGTCTCTTCTGAAGTCTGTGTCTGTCTATTTGTCTGTCTCTTCTGAAGTCTCTGTCTGTTTGTCTGTTTCTTCTGAAGTCTGTCTCTTCTGAAGTCTCTGTCTGTTTGTCTGTTTCTTCTGAAGTCTGTTTCTGTCTGTTTGTCTGTCTCTCTTGAAGTCTGTGTCTGTCTATTTGTCTGTCTCTTCTGAAGTCTGTGTCTGTCTATTTGTCTGTCTCTTCTGAAGTCTGTGTCTGTATATTTGTCTGTCACTTCTGAAGTCTGTGTCTGTGTATTTGTCTGTCTCTTCTGAAGTCTGTGTCTGTCTATTTGTCTGTCTCTTCTGTAGTCTGTGTCTGTATATTTGTCTGTCTCTTCTGAAGTCTGTGTCTGTATATTTGTCTGTCACTTCTGAAGTCTGTGTCTGTGTATTTGTCTGTCACTTCTGAAGTCTGTGTCTGTGTATTTGTCTGTCTCTTCTGAAGTCTGTGTCTGTGTATTTGTCTGTCACTTCTGAAGTCTGTGTCTGTGTATTTGTCTGTCTCTTTCTGAAGTCTGTGTCTGTGTATTTGTCTGTCTCTTCTGAAGTCTGTGTCTGTCTATTTGTCTGTCTCTTCTGAAGTCTGTGTCTGTATATTTGTCTGTCTCTTCTGAAGTCTGTGTCTGTGTATTTGTCTGTCACTTCTGAAGTCTGTGTCTGTGTATTTGTCTGTCTCTTCTGAAATCTGTGTCTATTTGTCTGTCTCTTCTGAGTCTGTTTCTGTATACTTGTCTGTCTCTTCTGAAGTCCCTGTCTGTCTATTTGTCTGTCTCTTCTGAAGTCTGTGTCTGTCTATTTGTCTGTCTCTTCTGAAGTCTGTTTCTGTCTATTTGTCTGTCTCTTCTGAAGTCTGTGTCTGTCTATTTGTCTGTCTCTTCTGAAGTCTGTGTCTATTTGTCTGTCTCTTCTGAAGTCTGTGTCTATCCATTTGTCTGTCTCTTCTGAAGTCTGTGTCTGTCTATTTGTCTGTCTCTTCTGAAGTCTCTGTCTGTCTATTTTTCTGTCTCTTCTGAAGTCTGTGTCTGTCTATTTGTCTGTCTCTTCTGAATTCTGTGTCTGTCTATTTGTCTGTCGCTTCTGAAGTCTGTGTCTATTTGTCTGTCTCTTCTGAAGTCTGTGTCTGTCTATTTGTCTGTCTCTTCTGAAGTCTCTGTCTGTCTATTTGTCTGTCTTTTCTGAAGTCTGTGTCTATTTGTCTGTCTCTTCTGAAGTCTGTGTCTGTCTATTTGTCTGTCTTTACTGAAGTATGTTTCTATTTGTCTGTCTTTACTGAAGTCTGTGTCTATTTGTCTGTCTCTTCTGAAGTCTGTGTCTGTCTATTTGTCTGTCTCTTCTGAAGTCTGTGTCTGTCTATTTGTCTGTCTCTTCTGAAGTCTGTGTCTGTCTATTTGTCTGTCTCTTCTGAATTCTGTGTCTGTCTATTTGTCTGTCTCTTCTGAAATCTGTTTCTGTCTATTTGTCTTTCTCTTCTGAAATCTGTGTCTGTCTATTTGTCTGTCTCTTCTGAAGTCTGTGTATTTGTCTGTCTCTTCTGAAGTCTGGTCTTTTGTCTGTCTTTTGAAGTCTGTGTCTATTGTCTGTTTTCGAAGTCTGTGTCTATTGTCTGTCTCTTCTGAAGTCTGTGTCTGTATTTGTCTGTCTCTTCTGAAGTCTGTGTCTGTTATTTGTCTGTCTTTTGAAGTTGTTTCATTTCTGCTTATAGTATGTCAGGCTCAAGCTGTGTCTATTTGTCTGTCTCTTCTGAAGTCTGTGTCTTCTATTTGTCTGTTCTTCTGAAGTTGTGTCTGTCTATTTGTCTGTCTCTCTGAAGTCTGTGTCTGTCTATTTTCTGTCTTTCTAATCTGTGTCTATTTGTCTGTCTCTTCTGAATCTGTTCTGTCTATTGTCTGTCTCTTCTGAAGTCTGTGTCTTCATTTTCTGTCTCTTCAAATCGTGTCGTCTATTTGTCTTTCTTCTGAAGTCGTGTTGTCTATTTGTCTGTCCTTTCAAGTCGTGTTGTTTGTCTGTCTCTTCTGAAGTCTGATCTTTTGTCTGTCTTTCTGAAGTCGTGTCTTTTGTCTGTCTTTCTGAAGTCTGTGTCATTTGTCTGCTCTTCTGAAGTTGTCTGTCTATTGTCGTCTCTTCTGAAGTCTTGTTGTCTATTTGTCTGTCTCTTCTGAAGTCTGTTGTCTATTGTCTGTTCTTCTGAAGTCTGTGTTATTTGTCTGTCTCTTCTGAAGTCTTGCTGTCTTTGTCTGTCTCTTCTGAAGTCTGTTCTGTCTATTTGTCTGTCTCTTCTAAGTCTGTGTCTGTCTATTTGTCTGTCTTTCTGAGTTGTGTCTATTTGTCTGTCTCTTCTGAAGTCTGTGTCTATTTGTCTGTCTTTATGAAGTCTGTGTCTTTTTTGCTGTCTCTTCTGAGTCTTGTCGTCTATTTGTCTGTCTTTCTGAAGTCTGTGTCTATTTGCTGTCTCTTCTAATCTGTGTCTGTCTATTTGTCTTCTTTACTGAAGTCTGTGTCTATTTGTCTGTCTTTCTAAGTCTGTGTCTATTTGTCTGTCTTTCTGAAGTCTGTTGTTTTGTTGTCTCTTCTGAATCTGTGTCTGTCTATTTGTCTGTTCTTCTGAAGTCTGTGTCTGTCTATTTGTCTGTCTCTTCTGAAGTCTCTGTTGTCTGTCTGTCTATTTTGTCTGTCTCTTCTGAAGTCTGTGTCTGTCTATTTGTCTGTCTCTTCTGAAGTCTGTGTCTGTCTATTTGTCTGTCTCTTCTGAAGTCTGTGTTTCTATTTGTCTGTCTCTTCTGAATCTGTGTCTATTTGTCTGTCACTTCTGAGTCTGTGTCTGTCATTGTCTGTCTTTCTGAAGTCCTGCTGTTATTGTCTGTCTTTCTGAAGTCTGTGTCTATTTGTCTGTCTCTTCTGAAGTCTGTGTCTGTCTTTTGTCTGTCCTTCTGAAGTCTGTGTTTATTTGTCTGTCCTTCTGAAGTCTGTGTCTGTTATTTGTCTGTCTCTTCTGAAGTCTGTGTCTGTTATTTGTCTGTCCTTCTGAAGTCTGTGTCTGTTATTTGTCTGTCTCTTCTGAAGTCTGTGTCTCTATTTGTCTGTCTCTTTCTGAAGTCTGTGTCTGTCTATTTGTCTGTCTCTTCTGAAGTCTGTGTCTGTTATTTGTCTGTCTCTTCTGAAGTCTGTGTCTGTCTATTTGTCTGTCCTTCTGAAGTCTGTGTCTGTTATTTGTCTGTCTCTTCTGAATCTGTGTCTGTATTTGTCTGTCTCTTCTGAAGTCTGTTCTGTTATTGTCTGTCTCTTCTGAAGTCCTGTTGTCTATTTGTCTGTCTCTTCTGAAGTCTGTGTCTGTCTATTTGTCTGTCTCTTCTGAAGTCTGTCGTCTATTTGTCTGTCTCTTCTGAAGTCTGTGTCTGTCTATTTGTCTGTCTCTTCTGAAGTCTTGTCTATTTATCTGTCTCTTCTGAAGTCTGTGTCTATCTATTTGTCTGTCTCTTCTGAAGTCTGTGTCTGTCTATTTGTCTGTCTCTTCTGAAGTCTGTGTCTGTCTATTTGTTCTGTCTCTTCTGAAGTCTGTGTCTGTCTATTTGTCTGTCTCTTCTGAATTCTGATGTCTGTCTATTTGTCTGTCGTCTTCTGAAGTCTGTGTCTATTGTCTGTCTCTTCCGAAGTCTTGTCTGTCTATTTGTCTGTCTCTTCTGAAGTCTCTGTCTGTCTATTTGTCTGTCTTTCTGAAGTCTGTGTCTATTTGTCTGTCTCTTCTGAAGTCTGTGTCTGTCTATTTGTCTGTCTTTACTGAAGTATGTTTCTATTTGTCTGTCTTTACTGAAGTCTGTGTCTATTTGTCTGTCTCTTCTGAAGTCTGTGTCTGTCTATTTGTCTGTCTCTTCTGAATTCTGTGTTCTGTCTATTTGTCTGTCTCTTCTGAAGTCTGTGTCTGTCTATTTGTCTGTCTCTTCTGAATCTGTGTCTGTCTATTTGTCTGTCTCTTCTGAATCTGTGTCTGTCTATTTGTCTTCTCTTCTGAAATCTGTGTCTGTCTATTTGTCTGTCTCTTCTGAAGTCTGTTCGTAATTGTCTGTCTCTTCTGAAGTCTGGTCTGTCTATTTGTCTGTCTTTTCTGAAGTCTGTGTCTATTTGTCTGTTTTTCTTCTGAAGTCTGTGTCTATTTGTCTGTCTCTTCTGAAGTCTGTGCTGTCTATTTGTCTGTCTTTCTGAAGTCTGTGTCGTCTATTTGTCTGTCTCTTTCTGAAGTCTGTTTCTTCTATTTGTCTGTCTTCTGAAGTCTTGTGTCTATTTGTCTGTCTCTTCTGAAGTCTGGTTCTGACTATTTGTCTGTCTCTTCTGAAGTCTGTGTCTGTTATTTGTCTGTCTCTACTGCAAGTCTGTGTCTGTCTATTTGTCTGTCTCTTCTGAATCTGTGTCTATTTGTCTGTCTCTTCTGAAGTCTTTCTGTCTATTTGTCTGTCTTTTCTGAAGTCTGTGTCTATTTGTCTGTCTCTTCTGAAGTCTGTGTCTGTCTATTTGTCTGTCTCTTACTGAAGTCTGTTTTGTCTATTTGCTGTCTCTTCTGAAGTCTGTGTCTGTCTATTTGTCTGTCTTTACTGAAGTCTGTGTCTATTTGTCTGTCTCTTCTGAAGTCTATGTCTATTTGTCTGTCTTTACTGAATTGTGTCTGTCTATTTGTCTGTCTCTCTCTAAGTCTGTGTTGCTATTTGTCTGTCTCTTCTGAAGTCTGTGTCTGTCTATTTGTCTGTCTCTTCTGAAGTTTGTTGTCTATTTGTCTGTCTCTTCTGAAGTCTGTCGTCTATTTGTCTGTCTCTTCTGAAGTCTGTGTCTGTCTATTTGTCTGTCTCTTCTGAAGTCTGTGTCTGTCTATTTGTCTGTCTCTTCTAAGTCTGTGTCCACTCCATCCACAAGAGTTCAACCTTGATTCGCAAGGGTAGGGGAGGGCTGGGCACTTCTTGTGGCGTCTTTCAGTCCTCCCGAGCTGTGATTGGCTTCCTGACCCTGTTGAAGGTTAATGGAGTTAAAGCAGCGACAGTTAGCAAGGTGGAGTTTGGAGTTTGTTTAATTAAGACAGGTTCATTGCACTCAAGCATTTCCATATGCGCTTTGCCAGTGATGACTGGCAGACCCCCCAACCCCTATGATTCAGTTTCAGTTTCAGTTTCTCAAGATGACGTCTCCGCGCTCGGAATAAATTCCATATGCACTAACGTCACAGGTGCCACGTGTATGGTGACCGTGGCACATGTCTTAAGCCTGCACATAAACCCATGAACTGGCCAGGTCCTGAGGTCCTACCTAGGCTATGTTTTACCTAGTCTATACTTTATACTGGCATTTTATCAGCCTACTACTGGAATAATTTTGTTACATGTAAATAACGAAACCCCTACGCGCTGGCAAGGTCTTGAAATTGAAAAGGGGTGGAAAGACTGATTATTTGGCAGTCACCAGAATGATGGAAACATTAAGACGGGCAGACAACAGGTCAGTTGTTAACATCTTATCATTCAGACAGGCAGACAACAGGTCAGTTGTTAACGTCTTATCATTAAGACAGGCAGACAACAGGTCAGTTGTTAACATCTTATCATTACGAGGGGCAGACAACAGGTCAGTTGTTAACATCTTATCATTACGAGGGGCAGACAACAGGTCAGTTGTTGATATCTTATCATTGAGACGGGCAGACAACAGGTCAGTTGTTAACATCTTATCATTCAGACGGGCAGACAACAGGTCAGTTGTTAACATCTTATCATTAAGACGGGCAGACAACAGGTCAGTTGTTAACATCTTATCATTAAGACGGGCAGACAACAGGTCAGTTGTTAACATCTTATCATTAAGACGGGCAGACAACATGTCAGTTGTTAACGTCTTATCATTAAGACAGGCAGACAACAGGTCAGTTGTTAACATCTTATCATTATGAGGGCAGACAACAGGTCAGTTTTTAACATCTTATCATTACGAGGGGCAGACAACAGGTCAGTTGTTGATATCTTATCATTAAGACGGGCAGACAATAGGTCAGTTGTTGAAATCTTATCATTAAGACGGGCAGACAACAGGTCAGTTGTTGATATCTTATCATTATGACGGGCAGACAACAGGTCAGTTGTTGATATCTTATCATTAAGACGGGCAGACCACAGGTCAGTTGTTGATATCTTATCATTAAGATGGGCAGACAACAGGTCAGTTGTTGATATTTTATCATTAAGACGGGCAGACAACAGGTCAGTTGTTGATATTTTATCATTAAGACGGGCAGACAACAGGTCAGTTGTTGATATCTTATCATTAAGATGGGCAGACAACACGTCAGTTGTTGATATCTTATCATTAAGACGGGCAGACAACAGGTCAGTTGTTGATATCTTATCATTAAGACGGGCAGACATCAGGTCAGTTGTTGATATCTTATCGTTAAGACGGGCAGACAACAGGACAGTTGTTGATATCTTATCATTAAAACGGGCAGACAACAGGACAGTTGTTGATATCTTATCATTAAGATGGGCAGACAACACGTCAGTTGTTGATATCTTATCATTAAGACCGGCAGACAACAGGTCAGTTGTTAACGTCTTATCATTAAGACCGGCAGACAACAGGTCAGTTGTTAACGTCTTATCATTAAGACGGGCAGACAACAGGTCAGTTGTTAACGTCTTATCATTAAGACGGGCAGACAACAGGTCAGTTGTTGATATCTTATCATTAAGACAGGCAGACAACAGGCCAGTTGTTGATATCTTATCATTAAGACGGGCAGACAACAGGTCAGTTGTTAACATCTTATCATTAAGACAGGCAGACAACACGTCAGTTGTTGATATCTTATCATTTCGACGGGCAGACAACAGGTCAGTTGTTAACGTCTTATCATTCAGACAGGCAGACAACAGGTCAGTTGTTAACATCTTATCATTCAGACTGGCAGACAACATGACAGTTGTTAACGTCTTATCATTAAGACGGGCAGACAACAGGTCAGTTGTTGATATCTTATCATTGAGACGGGCAGACAACAGGTCAGTTGTTAACATCTTATCATTCAGACGGGCAGACAACAGGTCAGTTGTTAAATCTTATCATTAAGACGGGCAGACAACAGGTCAGTTGTTAACATCTTATCATTAAGACGGGCAGACAACAGGTCAGTTGTTAACATCTTATCATTAAGACGGGCAGACAACATGTCAGTTGTTAACGTCTTATCATTAAGACAGGCAGACAACAGGTCAGTTGTTAACATCTTATCATTATGAGGGGCAGACAACAGGTCAGTTTTTAACATCTTATCATTACGAGGGGCAGACAACAGGTCAGTTGTTGATATCTTATCATTAAGACGGGCAGACAACAGGTCAGTTGTTGAAATCTTATCATTAAGACGGGCAGACAACAGGTCAGTTGTTGATATCTTATCATTATGACGGGCAGACAACAGGTCAGTTGTTGATATCTTATCATTAAGACGGGCAGACCACAGGTCAGTTGTTGATATCTTATCATTAAGATGGGCAGACAACAGGTCAGTTGTTGATATTTTATCATTAAGACGGGCAGACAACAGGTCAGTTGTTGATATTTTATCATTAAGACGGGCAGACAACAGGTCAGTTGTTGATATCTTATCATTAAGATGGGCAGACAACACGTCAGTTGTTGATATCTTATCATTAAGACGGGCAGACAACAGGTCAGTTGTTGATATCTTATCATTAAGACGGGCAGACATCAGGTCAGTTGTTGATATCTTATCGTTAAGACGGGCAGACAACAGGACAGTTGTTGATATCTTATCATTAAAACGGGCAGACAACAGGACAGTTGTTGATATCTTATCATTAAGATGGGCAGACAACACGTCAGTTGTTGATATCTTATCATTAAGACCGGCAGACAACAGGTCAGTTGTTAACGTCTTATCATTAAGACCGGCAGACAACAGGTCAGTTGTTAACGTCTTATCATTAAGACGGGCAGACAACAGGTCAGTTGTTAACATCTTATCATTAAGACGGGCATACAACAGGTCAGTTGTTGATATCTTATCATTAAGACAGGCAGACAACAGGCCAGTTGTTGATATCTTATCATTAAGACGGCAGACAACAGGTCAGTTGTTAACATCTTATCATTAAGACGGGCAGACAACAGGTCAGTTGTTAACATCTTATCATTAAGACGGGCAGACAACAGATCAGTTGTTAACATCTTATCATTAGACGGGCAGACAACAGGTCAGTTGTTAACGTCTTATCATTCAGACGGGCAGACAACAGGTCAGTTGTTAACGTCTTATCATTCAGAGGGCAGACAACAGGTCAGTTGTTAACATCTTATCATTAAGACAGGCAGACAACAGGTCAGTTGTTAACGTCTTATCATTAAGACGGGCAGACAACAGGTCAGTTGTTAACGTCTTATCATTCAGATGGGCAGACAACAGGTCAGTTGTTAACGTCTTATCATTAAGACAGGCAGACAACAGGTCAGTTGTTAACGTCTTATCATTAAGACGGGCAGACAACAGGTCAGTTGTTAACGTCTTATCATTCAGATGGGCAGACAACAGGTCAGTTGTTAACGTCTTATCATTAAGACAGGCGATTGTTAGTGTAATTGAGTGGAAGTAGTGACGCGTTAGTGAGGCAGAACATGTCAGTTGTTAACGTTATTGGGCGATTGTGTGTGTGTGTGTAGTGTTGATGTAGTGTGTGAGCGTGTGTCGTTGTGTGGTGTGTGTTGTGTGTGGGTGGTGTGTGTGGTTGTTCTGTATGTGTGGTTGTGTGTGTGTTGTGTGTTTTGTGATGTGTTGTGTGTGTGTGTGTGTGTGTGTGTGTGTGTGTGTGTGTGTGTGTGTGTTGTGTGTGTGTGTGTGTGTGTGTGTGTCGTTGTGTGTGTTAGTGTGTGTGTGTGTGTGTGTGTGTGTGGTGTGTGTGTGTTGTGTGTGTGTGTGTTGTGTGTGTGTGTGTGTGTGTGTTGTTGTCTGTGCATGTATGTGTGTGTGTGTGTGTGTGTGTGTGTGTGTGTATGTATGTCTGTGCATGTATTGTTGTGTGTGTGTGTGTGTCGTGTGTGTGTGTGTGTGTGTGTGTGTGTGTGTGTATGTGTGTGTGTGTGTATGTATGTCTGTGCATGTTGTGTGTGTTGTGTGTGTGGTGTGTGTGTGTTGTGTGTATGTGTGTGTGTGTGTGTGTATGTATGTCTGTGCATGTATGTGTGTGTGTGTGTGTTTTGTGTGTGTGTGTGTGTGTGTGTGTGTGTGTTGTGTGTATGTGTGTGTGTGTGTGTGTGTGTATGTGTGTGTGTGTGTTTGTCTGTGCATGTATGTGTGTGTGTGTGTGCGTATGTGTGTGTTTGTATGTCTGTGCATGTATGTGTGTGTGTGTGTGGTGTTGTGTTGTTTGTGTGTGTGTATGTGTGTGGTGTGTTTGTTTGTGTGTGTGTGTGTGGTGTGTGTGGTGTGTAGTGTGTGTGTTGTGTGTGTGTTGTGTTGTTGTGTGTGTGTGCGTGCGCATGCCCGGGCATGTTAGTATGTGTGCCTGCCTGCCTGCCTGCCTGCCTGTCTGTCTGTCTATCTGTCTGTCTGTCTGTCTGTCTTTTGTGTGCACGCATGTGTGTGTGACATTAACATCAACAGCAATGTTTGTTCAACCTATGCCTTCTGTACGGCCCCAATGGACAAGAGAGATTAGAAATCCACATCAAAGAGGATTATGACGATGATTGCAACCAACTATTTTGAGCTAGAGAATTGTTTGGCGTATGTCTGTCTGTCTGTCTGTCTGTCTGTCTGTCTGTCCGTATCTCTGTGTGTATGTTTGTGAGTGTGTGGGTGTGTGTGCGTGCGTGAGAGGGCGGAAGAGAGAGACAGAGAAAACAACATCAATAGTAACATGTTTGTTCACTTTGTACCTGGTATTGGTTCTTTCCATCAAGACAGATGACAAGCACACACACCAGGAGAACATTAGCAATACAACTTGTAGGTGTGTGTGTGTGTGTGTGTGTGTGTGTGTGTGTCTGTGTGTGTGTGTGTGTGTGTGTGTGTGTGTGTGTGTGTGTGTGTGTGTGTGTGTGTACATGTATCTGTGTGTGTGTATGTGTGTGTGTGTGTGTCTGTGTACATGTATCTGTGTGTGTGTGTATGTGTGTGTGTGTGTTTGTGTGTGTGTGTGTGTGTGTGTGTGTGTGTGTGTGTGTGTGTGTGTGTGTTCAGTGAAAATGAAGAACATGACCTCTGGGCTATGACAAAATTGTGTGTATTTATTCATTTTTACGATACATTACGGTACAATACATTACGGTACAATACATTACGGTACAATACATTACGGTACAATACATCACGGTACAATACATTACGGTACAATACATTACGGTACAATACATTACGGTACAATACATCACGGTACAATACATCACGGTACAATACATTACGGTACAGATACCATTGTACGGTTGTGAGGCGTGGACAGTCAACACGCAAGGTCAGAACAAAATTGAGGCAACTGAAATATGTTTCTAAGACGAATGTTGAGATTTCTATGGATAGCAAAGAAATCAAACGAGACAGTCTTGAAAGAAGCAGACACAAGAAGATGATTAAATAAACAAGATTAGGAAGAGACAAGCAACATTTGCGGGACATTTTAAGAGGAAAGCGAAATTAGAGCACCTGGTCACAACAGGAATGCTAAAGAGAAAAAAGAGAACACCAGGTAGACCCAGGGAGAAAACAGTGGACAGACTTGCGGGATGGCTGAGGACAGAGAGGGTGGAAGATGTACTTGCAGCGACAAGGGATAGATTCGTATGGAGGGCCATGATCGCGGCAGGGCACATGATGATGATGATGATGATGATGATGATGATGATGATGATGATGATGACGACGATGACGATGATGATGATGATGAGATGACGACGACGACGAGGAGGAGGAGGAGGACGACGACGACGACGATGATGACGACGACGACGACAACGATGATGATGATGATGATGATGATGATGATGATGATGACATACAGTAGTATTCACCTTCCAATCAGCCTCCACAACTTTTCACAGGTGTAAATCAATCCCAGGAAAGTTCGTACGTTCCTGCAGCTTCCAGTGTGGCCAGCTGTGAACAGAGACCTGTATTGTTTCTTGTTTTTGTCTAAAGCCCAGCTGGCTACACAGAGCCACATCAGTGCTATAACCATTTCACAACGTACACAATACCTCACTGAGAACAAATTATATAGAAATAATAAATACACGTATCAATGCTTTTGCCTACATTATCTAAGGATGTGATCTGACGTTTCCAGGATTTGTTTGGTACATGGCAACCTTGTAAGACCACCAAAAGTGCTCTTAAAGTTGAAAAAAACAATCTTTAACCTCAACACAAGTCGGAGAGGTTATCATTGCCGTATTGTTATTTTATCCACAACCAGTTTTACGGTAAATTTGGATTCGTCATGCTTTAAAATACATGAAAAGAATTTGTCACAATGTATGTCTAGGTTGTTGTACTTTGATACAAAATGACCTACAACACTTCAGGTGCAGGATTTGGCAAAAATGAAGAAATATTGGATTTTAGTTGATTTTTTTTTTTTTTTTGGGGGGGGGGGGGGAGGGGGGGCTGTTCCTGGAAAACGATCCATACGGCTTCAGATAAATGATTTTCTGTCTTTTTATTGTGTTGCGACCTTTCAAGAACACTAGAATTGCTGTCAAAGGGCAGGGGAGGGGGGATTTAAAGAATTGTATGTAACCCTGTTAAGTCTTTTTAGTTCGTAATAATGTTACTAGACGTCTTTCAAACTATATGAAAGTTTAAACGAAGATGCTGTATTTCCCTTTTGATGTCAAGACTACCTGACGAACCGTTAGGGTTCTGTTTTTCACACAAAGTCGTCTTTCCATCTAAGTAGACGAGACAGACAGGAGGAGAAAGGGAGACAGAGAAACGGAGGAAGCGAGAGAGAGGATGGATTCCAATACAAAAGAAAAACATTTCTATCTGTGCATGTTTGTATGTGTATATGTATCTGTCTGTCTTTGTGTGTGATTCTCTGAGAGAGGGGGGGGTGAGGTGGGGTGTATGCATGATAAAGGGAGAGATATACATACACACACGTACAGAAAGACAGTATGTACATGGGCGTGTGTGTGCGTGAGAGAAAGAGAGACAGAGACAGAGACACAGACACAGAGACAGAGACACAGACAGACAGACAGGGAGAAGAAACAAAGACAGAGAAAGAATGAGAGACAGACAGATATAGACAGAGAGAGAGAGAGACTGAGAGAAAGAGAGACTGCCTAAAGGTAAAATAAAATTTTTGATTATAGGTTGAGTTATGTGTGATTGAGTCAGTGAGATGGGATTGTAATGGCAGGATTAGTACTCTCATATCTGAAATAGTGATAAGTTTTAACTTTTAAACTTCATGAAAAGACAATGACCGTTAGGGAACGAGGAACAAGTGGAGTAAATGTTATAGTGTTGAGAAAGGGAAAGAAGAGTTATCTCCCTTACAACGGTATGACCAGATAGAAAGATCAAAACAAGCAGATAAAGTGAGACCTTTCACTGCACACATTAAACAGTCTGGTCGGAAATACAAAACGAAACAGAAACTTTTGATGAAGACAACTCGGCAACAACAAATGGAAAAAAAAACAAATACCTCTGGACGTTAGGGTGCAGTCCCTTTCACAGATAGTTTAACCCTATAACTCCCCCAACCTATCACAGATAGTTTAACCCTTACACTCCCCCAACCTATCACAGATAGTTTAACCCTTACACTCCCCCAACCTATCACAGATAGTTTTAACCCTTATAGTCCCCCAACCTATCACAGATAGTTTAACCCTTACACTCCCCCAACCTATCACAGATAGTTAAACCCTTACACTCCCCCAACCTATCACAGATAGTTTAACCCTTAGACTCTCCCAACCTATCACAGATAGTTTAACCCTTACACTCCCCCAACCTATCACAGATAGTTTAACCCTTATAGTCCCCCAACCTATCACAGATAGTTTAACCCTTACACTCCCCCAACCTATCACAGATAGTTTAAACCCTTACACTCCCCCAACCTATCACAGATAGTTTAACCCTTAGACTCTCCCAACCTATCACAGATAGTTTAACCCTTACACTCCCCCAACCTATCACAGATAGTTTAACCCTTAGACTCCCCCAACCTATCACAGATAGTTTAACCTTTATAGTCCCCCAACCTATCACAGATAGTTTAACCCTTACACTCCCCCAACCTATCACAGATAGTTTAACCCTTAGACTCTCCCAACCTATCACAGATAGTTTAACCCTTACACTCCCCAACCTATCACAGATAGTTTAACCCTTAGACTCCCCCAACCTATCACAGATAGTTTAACCTTTATAGTCCCCCAACCTATCACAGATAGTTTAACCCTTAGACTCTCCCAACCTATCACAGATAGTTTAACCCTTAGACTCCCCCAACCTATCACAGATAGTTTAACCTTTATAGTCCCCCAACCTATCACAGATAGTTTAACCCTTAGACTCTCCAACCTATCACAGATAGTTTAACCCTTAGACTCCCCAAACCTATCACAGATAGTTTAACCCTTACACTCCCCCAACCTATCACAGATAGTTTAACCCTTAGACTCCCCCAACCTATCACAGATAGTTTAACCCTTACACTCCCCCAACCTATCACAGATAGTTTAACCCTTAGACTCCCCAACCTATCACAGATAGTTTAACCCTTACACTCCCCCAACCTATCACAGATAGTTTAACCCTTACACTCCCCCAACCTATCACAGATAGTTTAACCCTTAGACCCCCAACCTATCACAGATAGTTTAACCCTTAGACCCCCCAACCTATCACAGATAGTTTAACCCTTACACTCCCCCAACCTATCACAGATAGTTTAACCATTAAACTCCCCCAACCTTTCACAGATAGTTTAACCCTTACACTCCCCCAACCTATCACAGATAGTTTAACCCTTATAGTCCCCAACCTATCACAGATAGTTTAACCCTTAGACTCCCCCAACCTATCACAGAAAGTTTAACCCTTATAGTCCCCCAACCTATCCACCAGCATCCCGCATTGTCGACCATGACAGCGAAACAAAAACTCAACCCTTTCAATCCCTCACCCTATCTACCAGCTTTCAGCAGAAAGCTAATGGACAGAGTAAGGGATTGAATGGGTTAAGTTTTTGCAGCTGGTGGATAGGGTGCGGAAATGAAAGGGTTAACGAGTTGTACAGTATTCTTGTTAGTGACTAATGACGGTTATTTAATTACGTATAGTGACAATGCTAAGATTTGTTTACCTTAGACATATTTGTTCATGATTGTTACTACAGACAGCTAACAACTCAATCATTGCTTTGTCCATTATTGCAACAACAACAACAAATTCTGGAAGAGAAAAAATCTATTTTGCACTTCCTTATCCAATATTTAAAAGATGTCAGAGAACGGTTAATCCGCCCTCCACCTTCCGCATTCCCCCAAAAATGAAAACGAAAAAGACGTCAGAAATACTTTGTTTGTTCAAGCCGATTTTATTAATGCCATTAGTGAATGAAGACATTGCAAAACAACTCGCTGTTTATTTAGATAAAGCGTTTAAGATAAGAAGCAGTTTATCGTTACATCTTTGCCGTCGGTGTTAATAGGCGATTGTGTTGTTGTTGTTGTTGTTGTTATTCCCGTTCTGGCGGGTCATGACCTTTTTATGGATAACTGATCACAAGTCTCAAATCTGTGTCTGTCTGTTTGTCTGTCTCTTCTGAAGTTTCTGTCTATTTGTCTGTTTCTTCTGGTCTGTGTCTGTCTATTTGTCTGTCTCTTCTGAAGTCTGTGTCTATTTGTCTGTCTCTTCTGAAATCTGTGTATGTCTATTTGTCTGTCTCTTCTGAAGTCTGTGTCTATTTGTCTGTCTCTTCTGAAGTCTGTGTCTGTCTATTTGTCTGTCTCATCTGAAGTCTGTGTCTGTCTATTTGTCTGTCTTTTCTGAAGTCTGTGTCTGTCTATTTGTCTATCTATTCTCAAGTCTGTGTCTGTCTTCTTTCTGTTTCTGACACCAATGGTTGCTCAGGCCGATTGACGTGGACACATGGCTCTGGTCTTCCACTCCATCCACAAGAGTTCAACCTTGATTCGTAAGGGTGGGGGAGGGAGCTGGGCACTTCTTGTGGCATCTTCCAGTCCTCCCCAGCTGTGATTGGGTTCCTGACCCTGTTAAGGTTAAGGGAGTTAAAACAGCGACAGTCAGCAAGCTGGAGTTTGGAGTTTGTTTAAGACAGGTTCATTGCACTCGGGCATTTCCATATGCGCTTTGCCAGTGATGATTGGCTGACTCCCCAACCCTTATGATTCAGTTTCAGTTTCAGTTTCAGTTTCTCAAGATGACGTCTCCGCGCTCGGAATAAATTCCATGTGCACTAACGTCACAGGTGCCACGTGTATAGTGACCGTGGCACATGTCTTAAGCCTGCACATAAACCCATGAACTGGCCAGGTCCTGAGGCCCTACCTCGGCTATGTTTTACCTAGTCTATACTTTATACTGGCATTTTATCAGCCTACTACTGGAATAATTTTGTTACATGTAAATAACGAAACCCCTACGCGCTGGCAAGGTCTTGAAATTGAAAAGGGGTGGAAAGACTGATTATTTGGCAGTCACCAGAATGATGGAAACATTAAGACGGGCAGACAACAGGTCAGTTGTTAACATCTTATCATTCAGACAGGCAGACAACAGGTCAGTTGTTAACGTCTTATCATTAAGACAGGCAGACAACAGGTCAGTTGTTAACATCTTATCATTACGAGGGGCAGACAACAGGTCAGTTGTTAACATCTTATCATTACGAGGGGCAGACAACAGGTCAGTTGTTGATATCTTATCATTGAGACGGGCAGACAACAGGTCAGTTGTTAACATCTTATCATTAAGACGGGCAGACAACAGGTCAGTTGTTAACATCTTATCATTAAGACGGGCAGACAACAGGTCAGTTGTTAACATCTTATCATTAAGACGGGCAGACAACAGGTCAGTTGTTAACATCTTATCATTAAGACGGGCAGACAACATGTCAGTTGTTAACGTCTTATCATTAAGACAGGCAGACAACAGGTCAGTTGTTAACATCTTATCATTATGAGGGGCAGACAACAGGTCAGTTTTTAACATCTTATCATTACGAGGGGCAGACAACAGGTCAGTTGTTGATATCTTATCATTAAGACGGGCAGACAACAGGTCAGTTGTTGAAATCTTATCATTAAGACGGGCAGACAACAGGTCAGTTGTTGATATCTTATCATTATGACGGGCAGACAACAGGTCAGTTGTTGATATCTTATCATTAAGACGGGCAGACCACAGGTCAGTTGTTGATATCTTATCATTAAGATGGGCAGACAACAGGTCAGTTGTTGATATTTTATCATTAAGACGGGCAGAACACAGGTCAGTTGTTGATATTTTATCATTAAGACGGGCAGACAACAGGTCAGTTGTTGATATCTTATCATTAAGATGGGCAGACAACACGTCAGTTGTTGATATCTTATCATTAAGACGGGCAGACAACAGGTCAGTTGTTGATATCTTATCATTAAGACGGGCAGACATCAGGTCAGTTGTTGATATCTTATCGTTAAGACGGGCAGACAACAGGACAGTTGTTGATATCTTATCATTAAAACGGGCAGACAACAAGACAGTTGTTGATATCTTATCATTAAGATGGGCAGACAACACGTCAGTTGTTGATATCTTATCATTAAGACCGGCAGACAACAGGTCAGTTGTTAACGTCTTATCATTAAGACAGGCAGACAACAGGTCAGTTGTTAACGTCTTATCATTAAGACGGGCAGACAACAGGTCAGTTGTTAACGTCTTATCATTAAGACGGGCAGACAACAGGTCAGTTGTTGATATCTTATCATTAAGACAGGCAGACAACAGGCCAGTTGTTGATATCTTATCATTAAGACGGGCAGACAACAGGTCAGTTGTTAACATCTTATCATTAAGACAGGCAGACAACACGTCAGTTGTTGATATCTTATCATTTCGACGGGCAGACAACAGGTCAGTTGTTAACGTCTTATCATTCAGACAGGCAGACAACAGGTCAGTTGTTAACATCTTATCATTCAGACTGGCAGACAACATGACAGTTGTTAACATCTTATCATTAAGACCGGCAGACAACAGGTCATGTTGTTGATGAATCATTATCATATTAGACGGGCAGACAACAGGTCAGTTGTTAACATCTTATCATTAAGACGGGCAGACAACAGGTCAGTTGTTAACATCTTATCATTAAGACGGGCAGACAACAGGTCAGTTGTTAACATCTTATCATTAAGACGGGCAGACAACATGTCAGTTGTTAACTCTTATCATTAAGACAGGCAGACAACATGTCAGTTGTTAACAGTCTTATCATTAGAAGGGCAGACAACAGGTCAGTTGTTAACATCTTATCATTATGAGGGGCAGACAACAGGTCAGTTTTTAATCTTATCATTACGAGGGCAGACAACAGGTCAGTTGTTGATATCTTATCATTAAGACGGGCAGACAACAGGTCAGTTGTTGAATCTTATCATTAAGACGGGCAGACAACAGGTCAGTTGTTGATATCTTATCATTATGACGGGCAGACAACAGGTCAGTTGTTGATATCTTATCATTAAGACGGGCAGACAAAAGGTCAGTTGTTGATATTTTATCATTAAGATGGGCAGACAACAGGTCAGTTGTTGATATTTTATCATTAAGACGGGCAGACAACAGTAGTTGTTGAATTTTATCTTAGGAGAAAGTCAGTTGATACTTATCATTAAGATGGGCAGACAACACGTCAGTTGTTGATATCTTATCATTAAGACGGGCAGACAACAGGTCAGTTGTTGATATCTTATCATTAAGACGGGCAGACATCAGGTCAGTTGTTGATATCTTATCGTTAAGACGGGCAGACAACAGGACAGTTGTTGATATCTTATCATTAAAACGGGCAGACAACAGGACAGTTGTTGATATCTTATCATTAAGATGGGCAGACAACACGTCAGTTGTTGATATCTTATCATTAAGACCGGCAGACAACAGGTCAGTTGTTAACGTCTTATCATTAAGACCGGCAGACAACAGGTCAGTTGTTAACGTCTTATCATTAAGACGGGCAGACAACAGGTCAGTTGTTAACGTCTTATCATTAAGACGGGCAGACAACAGGTCAGTTGTTGATATCTTATCATTAAGACAGGCAGACAACAGGCCAGTTGTTGATATCTTATCATTAAGACGGGCAGACAACAGGTCAGTTGTTAACATCTTATCATTAAGACAGGCAGACAACACGTCAGTTGTTGATATCTTATCATTTCGACGGGCAGACAACAGGTCAGTTGTTAACGTCTTATCATTCAGACAGGCAGACAACAGGTCAGTTGTTAACATCTTATCATTCAGACCGGCAGACAACATGACAGTTGTTGATATCTTATCATTAAGACGGGCAGACAACAGGTCAGTTGTTAATCTTATCATTCAGACGGGCAGACAACAGGTCAGTTGTTAACATCTTATCATTCAGACGGGCAGACAACAGTCAGTTGTTAACGTCTTATCATTAAGACGGGCAGACAACAGGTCAGTTGTTAACGTCTTATCATTAAGACGGGCAGACAACAGGTCAGTTGTTAACATCTTATCATTAGACGGGCAGACAACAGGTCAGTTGTTAACGTCTTATCATTAGACGGCAGACAACAGGTCAGTTTTAACGTCTTATCATTAAGACGGGCAGACAACAGGTCAGTTGTTAACGTCTTATCATTAATGATGCAGAAACAGGTCAGTTGTTAACGTCTTATCATTAGATGGCAGACGAAGGTCAGTGTGTTACGTCTTATATTGACTGGCGATGTGTTGTGTAACGTGTGTGTCGGTGTTGTGGTGTCTGTGTGTGTTGTACGTGTGTGTCTTGATGTGTGTGTGTCGTGTGTGTGTGTCTTGATGTGGTGTGTGTGTGTGTTGTGTGTGTTAGTGTGTGTGTTGTGTGTGTGTGTGTCGTTGTGTGTATGTGTGTGTGTGTGTGTGTGTGTGTGTGTGTGTGTGTGTGTGTGTGTGTGTGTGTGTTGTGTGTGTGTGTGTGTGTTGTGTGTAGTGGTGTGTGTGTTGTGTGTGTTGTTGTGTGTGTTGTGTTGTGTGTGTGTGTGTGTTGTGTGTGTGGTGTTATGTTGTCTGTGCATGTATGTGTGTGTGTGTGTGCGTGTGTGTGTGTGTGTGTGTGTGTGTGTGTGTGTATGTGTGTGTGTGTGTATGTATGTCTGTGCATGTATGTGTGTTGTGTGTGTGGTGTTGTGTGTGTGTGTTGTGTATGTGTGTGTGTGTGTGTGTGTTGTATGTTGTGCATGTATGTGTGGTGTGTTGTTGTTTTTTTGTGTGTGTGCGTTGTGTGTGTGTGTGTTGTGTGTGTGTGTGTCGTTGTGTGTGTGTGTGTGTGTGCGTTATGTGTGTGTGTGTGTGTTTGTTGTGTCATGTATGTGTGTGTGTGTGTGCGTATGTGTGGTGTATGTATGTCTGTGCATGTATGTGTGTGTGTGTGTGTGTGTGTGTTTTTTTGTGTGTTTGTGTGCGTGTGTGTGTGTTGTGTGTGTGTGTGTGTGGTGTGTGTGTGTGTTGTGTGGTGTGTGTGTGTGTGTGTGTGTGTGCGTGCGCATGCCCGGGCATGTTAGTATGTGTGCCTGCCTGCCTGCCTGCCTGCCTGTCTGTCTGTCTATCTGTCTGTCTGTCTGTCTGTCTGTGTGTGCACGCATGTGTGTGTGACATTAACATCAACAGCAATGTTTGTTCAACCTATGCCTTCTGTACGGCCCCAATGGACAAGAGAGATTAGAAATCCACATCAAAGAGGATTATGACGATGATTGCAACCAACTATTTTGAGCTAGAGAATTGTTTGGCGTATGTCTGTCTGTCTGTCTGTCTGTCTGTCTGTCTGTCCGTATCTCTGTGTGTATGTTTGTGAGTGTGTGGGTGTGTGTGCGTGCGTGAGAGGGCGGAAGAGAGAGACAGAGAAAACAACATCAATAGTAACATGTTTGTTCACTTTGTACCTGGTATTGGTTCTTTCCATCAAGACAGATGACAAGCACACACACCAGGAGAACATTAGCAATACAACTTGTAGGTGTGTGTGTGTGTGTGTGTGTGTGTGTGTGTCGGGTGTGTGTGTGTGTGTGTGTGTGTGTGTGTGTGTGTGTGTGTGTGTACATGTATCTGTGTGTGTGTATGTGTGTGTGTGTGTGTCTGTGTACATGTATCTGTGTGTGTGTGTATGTGTGTGTGTGTGTTTGTGTGTGTGGTGTGTGTGTGTGTGTGTGTGTGTGTGTGTGTGTGTGTGTGTGTGTGTGTCAGTGAAAATGAAGAACATGACCTCTGGGCTATGACAAAATTGTGTGTATTTATTCATTTTTACGATACATTACGGTACAATACATTACGGTACAATACATTACGGTACAATACATTACGGTACAATACATCACGGTACAATACATTACGGTACAATACATTACGGTACAATACATTACGGTACAATACATCACGGTACAATACATCACGGTACAATACATTACGGTACAGATACCATTGTACGGTTGTGAGGCGTGGACAGTCAACACGCAAGGTCAGAACAAAATTGAGGCAACTGAAATATGTTTCTAAGACGAATGTTGAGATTTCTATGGATAGCAAAGAAATCAAACGAGACAGTCTTGAAAGAAGCAGACACAAGAAGATGATTAAATAAACAAGATTAGGAAGAGACAAGCAACATTTGCGGGACATTTTAAGAGGAAAGCGAAATTAGAGCACCTGGTCACAACAGGAATGCTAAAGAGAAAAAAGAGAACACCAGGTAGACCCAGGGAGAAAACAGTGGACAGACTTGCGGGATGGCTGAGGACAGAGAGGGTGGAAGATGTACTTGCAGCGACAAGGGATAGATTCGTATGGAGGGCCATGATCGCGGCAGGGCACATGATGATGATGATGATGATGATGATGATGATGATGATGATGATGATGATGACGACGATGACGATGATGATGATGATGATGATGACGACGACGACGAGGAGGAGGAGGAGGACGACGACGACGACGATGATGACGACGACGACGACAACGATGATGATGATGATGATGATGATGATGATGACATACAGTAGTATTCACCTTCCAATCAGCCTCCACAACTTTTCACAGGTGTAAATCAATCCCAGGAAAGTTCATACGTTCCTGCAGCTTCCAGTGTGGCCAGCTGTGAACAGAGACCTGTATTGTTCTTGTTTTTGTCTAAAGCCCAGCTGGCTACACAGAGCCACATCAGTGCTATAACCATTTCACAACGTACACAATACCTCACTGAGAACAAATTATATAGAAATAATAAATACACGTATCAATGCTTTTGCCTACATTATCTAAGGATGTGATCTGACGTTTCCAGGATTTGTTTGGTACATGGCAACCTTGTAAGACCACCAAAAGTGCTCTTAAAGTTGAAAAAAACAATCTTTAACCTCAACACAAGTCGGAGAGGTTATCATTGCCGTATTGTTATTTTATCCACAACCAGTTTTACGGTAAATTTGGATTCGTCATGCTTTAAAATACATGAAAAGAATTTGTCACAATGTATGTCTAGGTTGTTGTATCATGATACAAAATGACCTACAACACTTCAGGTGCAGGATTTGGCAAAAATGAAGAAATATTGGATTTTAGTTGATTTTCTTTTTTTTTTTTTGGGGGGGGGGTGGGGAGCTGTTCCTGGAAAACGATCCATATGGCTTCAGATAAATGATTTTCTGTCTTTTTATTGTGTTGCGACCTTTCAAGAACACTAAAATTGCTGTCAAAGGACATGGGGGGGGGGGGGGGATTTAAAGAATTGTACGTAACCCTGTTGTCTTTTTAGTTCGTAATAATGTTACTAGACGTCTATCAAACTATATGAAAGTTTAAACGAAGATGTTGTATTTCCCTTTTGATGTTAAGACTACCTGATTAACCGTTAGGGTTCTGTTTTTCACACAAAGTCGTCTTTCCATCCAAGTAGACGAGACAGACAGGAGGAGAAAGGGAGACAGAGAAACGGAGGAAGCGAGAGAGAGGATGGATTCCAATACAAAAGAAAAACATTTCTATCTGTACATGTTTGTCTGTGTATATGTATCTGTCTGTCTTTGTGTGTGATTCTCTGAGAGAGGGGGGGGGGTGAGGTGGGGTGTATGCATGATAAAGGGAGAGATATACATACACACACGTACAGAAAGACAGTATGTACATGGGCGTGTGTGTGCGTGAGAGAAAGAGAGACAGAGACAGAGACACAGACACAGAGACAGAGACACAGACAGACAGACAGGGAGAAGAAACAAAGACAGAGAAAGAATGAGAGACAGACAGATATAGACAGAGAGAGAGAGAGACTGAGAGAAAGAGAGACTGCCTAAAGGTAAAATAAAATTTTTGATTATAGGTTGAGTTATGTGTGATTGAGTCAGTGAGATGGGATTGTAATGGCAGGATTAGTACTCTCATATCTGAAATAGTGATAAGTTTTAACTTTTAAACTTCATGAAAAGACAATGACCGTTAGGGAACGAGGAACAAGTGGAGTAAATGTTATAGTGTTGAGAAAGGGAAAGAAGAGTTATCTCCCTTACAACGGTATGACCAGATAGAAAGATCAAAACAAGCAGATAAAGTGAGACCTTTCACTGCACACATTAAACAGTCTGGTCGGAAATACAAAACGAAACAGAAACTTTTGATGAAGACAACTCAGCAACAACAAATGGAAAAAAAAAACAAATACCTCTGGACGTTAGGGTGCAGTCCCTTTCACAGATAGTTTAACCCTTAAACTCCCCCAACCTATCACAGATAGTTTAACCCTTACACTCCCCCAACCTATCACAGATAGTTTAACCCTTACACTCCCCCAACCTATCACAGATAGTTTAACCCTTATAGTCCCCCAACCTATCACAGATAGTTTAACCCTTACACTCCCCCAACCTATCACAGATAGTTTAACCCTTACACTCCCCCAACCTATCACAGATAGTTTAACCCTTAGACTCTCCCAACCTATCACAGATAGATTAACCCTTACACTCCCCCAACCTATCACAGATAGTTTAACCCTTATAGTCCCCCAACCTATCACAGATAGTTTAACTTATAGTCCCAACCATCACAGTAGTTTAACCTTAGACTTCCAACTATCACAGATAGTTATACCTTAGACTCCCCCAACCTATCAGATAGTTTAACCTTTATAGTCCCCCAACCTATCACAGATAGTTTAACCCTTAGACTCTCCCAACCTATCACAGATAGTTTAACCTTAGACTCCCCAACCTATCACAGATAGTTTAACCCTTAACTCCCCAACCTATCACAGATAGTTTAACCCTTAGACTCCCCAACCTATCACAGATAGTTTAACCCTTACACTCCCCCATCTATCACAGATAGTTTAACCCTTAACTCCCCCAACCTATCACAGATAGTTTAACCCTTACACCCCCCAACTATCACAGATAGTTTAACCCTTAGACTCCCCCAACCTATCACAGATAGTTTAACCCTTAACCCCCCAACCTATCACAGATAGTTTAACCCTTAAGACTCCCCCAACCTATCACAGATAGTTTAACCCTTACACTCCCCCAACCTATCACAGATAGTTTAACCTTATAGTCCCCCAACCTATCACAGATAGTTTAACCCTTAGACTCCCCCAACCTATCACAGATAGTTTAACCCTTATAGTCCCCCAACCTATCACAGATAGTTTAACCCTTAGACTCCCCCAACCTATCACAGATAGTTTAACCCTTATAGTCCCCAACCTATCACAGATAGTTTAACCCTTATAGTCCCCCAACCTATCACAGATAGTTTAACCCTTATAGTCCCCCAACCTATCCACCAGCATCCCGCATTGTCGACCATGACAGCGAAACAAAAACTCAACCCTTTCAATCCCTCACCCTGTCTACCAGCTTTCAGCAGAAAGCTAATGGACAGAGTAAGGGATTGAATGGGTTAAGTTTTTGCAGCTGGTGGATAGGGTGCGGAAATGAAAGGGTTAACGAGTTGTACAGTATTCTTGTTAGTGACTAATGACGGTTATTTAATTACGTATAGTGACAATGCTAAGATTTGTTTACCTTAGACATATTTGTTCATGACTGTTACTACAGACAGCTAACAACTCAAATCATTGCTTTGTCCATTATTGCAACAACAACAACAAATTCTGGAAGAGAAAAAATCTATTTTGCACTTCCTTATCCAATATTTAAAAGATGTCAGAGAACGGTTAATCCGCCCTCCACCTTCCGCATTCCCCCAAAAATGAAAAGGAAAAAGACGTCAGAAATACTTTGTTTGTTCAAGCCGATTTTATTAATGCCATCAGTGAATGAAGACATTGCAAAACAATTCGCTGTTTATTTAGATAAAACGTTTAAGATAAGAAGCAGTTTATCTTTGCCGTCGGTGTTAATAGGCGATTGTGTTGTTGTTGTTGTTGTTATTCCCGTTCTGGCGGGTAATGACCTTTTTATGGATAACTGATCACAAGTCTCAAATCTGTGTCTGTTGTTTGTCTGTCTCTTCTGAAGTTTCTGTCTATTTGTCTGTTTCTTCTGAAGTCTGTGTCTGTCTATTTGTCTGTCTCTTCTGAAGTCTGTGTCTATTTGTCTGTTTCTTCTGAAGTCTGTTTCTGTCTATTTGTCTGTCTCTTCTGAAGTCTGTGTCTGTCTATTTGTCTGTCTCTTCTGAAATCTGTGTCTATTTGTCTGTCTCTTCTGAAGTCTGTGTCTATTTGTCTGTCTCTTCTGAAGTCTGTGTCTGTCTATTTGTCTGTCTCATCTGAAGTCTGTGTCTGTCTATTTGTCTGTCTTTTCTGAAGTCTGTGTCTGTCTATTTGTCTATCTATTCTCAAGTCTGTGTCTGTCTTCTTTCTGTTTCTGACACCAATGGCTGCTCAGGCCGATTGACGTGGACACATGGCTCTGGTCTTCCACTCCATCCACAAGAGTTCAACCTTGATTCGCAAGGGTGGGGGAGGGAGCTGGGCACTTCTTGTGGCATCTTCCAGTCCTCCCCAGCTGTGATTGGGTTCCTGACCCTGTTAAGGTTAAGGGAGTTAAAACAGCGACAGTCAGCAAGCTGGAGTTTGGAGTTTGTTTAAGACAGGTTCATTGCACTCGGGCATTTCCATATGCGCTTTGCCAGTGATGATTGGCTGACTCCCCAACCCTTATGATTCAGTTTCAGTTTCAGTTTCAGTTTCTCAAGATGACGTCTCCGCGCTCGGAATAAATTCCATGTGCACTAACGTCACAGGTGCCACGTGTATAGTGACCGTGGCACATGTCTTAAGCCTGCACATAAACCCATGAACTGGCCAGGTCCTGAGGCCCTACCTCGGCTATGTTTTACCTAGTCTATACTTTATACTGGCATTTTATCAGCCTACTACTGGAATAATTTTGTTACATGTAAAAATAACGAAACCCCTACGCGCTGGCAAGGTCTTGAAATTGAAAAGGGGTGGAAAGACTAATTAGTTGGCAGTCACCAGAATGATGGAAACATTAAGACGGGCAGACAACAGGTCAGTTGTTAACGTCTTATCATTAAGACGGGCAGACAACAGTCAGTTGTAACGTCTTCATTAAGAGGGCAGACAACGTCTTGTAATTTATCATTAAGACGGGCAGACAACAGGTCAGTTGTCAACATCTTATCATTCAGACGGGCAGAGAACAGGTCAATTAACATCTTATCATTAAGACGGGCAGACAACAGGTCAGTTAACATCTTATCATTAAGACGGGCAGACAACAGGTCAGTTAACATCTTATCATTAAGACGGCAGACAACAGGTCATACATCTTATCTTAAGCAGCAACAGTCTTACTTATCATTAAGACAGGCAGACAACAGGTCAGTAACATCTTATCATTAAGACGGACAGACAACAGGTCAGTTAACATCTTATCATTAACGCAGAACAGGTCGTAATTCTAAGAGGCAACAACAGGTCAGTTGTTAACATCTTATCATTAAGACAGGCAGACAACAGGTCAGTTGTTAACGTCTTATCATTAAGACAGGCAGACAACAGGTCAGTTAACATCTTATCATTAAGATGGGCAGACAACAGGTCAGTTGTTAACGTCTTATCATTCAGACGGGCAGACAACAGGACAGTTGTTAACGTCTTATCATTAAGACGGGCAGACAACAGGTCAGTTGTTAACGTCTTATCATTAAGACGGGCAGAGAACAGGTCAGTGTATTCATGGGATCAGAGTTGTTAACATCTTATCATTAGACGGGCAGACAACAGGTCAGTTGTTAACATCTTATCATTAAGACAGGCAGACAACAGGTCAGTTGTTAACATCTTATCATTAAGACGGGCAGAGAAACAGGTCAGTTGTTAACGTCTTATCATTCAGACGGCAGAGACCAGGTCAGTTGTTAACGTCTTATCATTAAGAGGCAGACAACAGGTCAGTTGTTAACTTATCATAAGACGGGCAGACAACGGTCAGTTGTTAACATCTTATCATTAAGACAGGCAGACAACAGGTCAGTTGTTAACATCTTATCATTAAGACGGGCAGACAACAGGTCAGTTGTTAACATCTTATCATTAAGACAGGCAGACAACAGCAGTGTACAGTTATGTGCAGAAACAGTTTAACTTTATCATTCAAGACGGGCAGACAACAGGTCAGTTGTTAACATCTTATCATTAAGACAGGCAGACACAGGTCAGTTGTTAACATCTTTCATTAAGACAGGCAGACAACATGCAGTTGTTAACATCTTATCATTAACGACGGCAGAACTACTAGGAGTCAGTTGTTAACGTCTTATCATTAGACAGTAGGCAGACAACAGGTCAGTTGTTAACGTCTTATCATTCAGATGGGCAGACAACAGGTCAGTTGTTAACGTCTTATCATTCAGACGGGCAGACAACAGGTCAGTTGTTAACCCTTTCACTCCCGCACCCTGTCCACCAGCATCCTGCACCGTCAGTCATGCTAGCAAAGCGAAAACTTAACCCTTTGATTCCCTCACCCTATCCACCAGCTTCCTGCAGGAAGCTGTTGGATAGGGTGAGGGAGTCAAAGGGTTAAGTTTTTGCAGTTGGTGGATATGGTGCGGGAGTCAAAGGGTTAATATCTCATCATTTCTTCACTTTGAACCGTTAATGGCCTGTCAAGTCTTCGTCTTTTCCTTTGTTCCTCTTGACACAGTATAATGACGTCAGTATTCAAGGAAAGTATTTTTTTTATTTCTTTGTTTTAAAACAAAATCAAAACGTCAGTTTCAAAACGGAGTACTTTTCATTTCTTCGTTTTCGAACGTTATGTTGACTTAAATTTCGAAATGCCGTACTCTTCATTTCTTGGCTGTACACAGTTTAATGGAGTTAGTATATTCACATATCCATTGTTTTATTTCTTTACTTTAAAACAATGTTAAGGGCGACTGGTTTCAATCGAAGAACTTTTTTTTTTCACTTTGAATACTATAATGACGTAAGTTTTCAATTGTAATACTTTTCACCTCTTCCCTTTAAATAATACAATGACGTAAGTTTTCAAATGTGTTACTTTTCACCTCTTCCCTTTAAATAATACAATGACGTAAGTTTTCAAATGTGTTACTTTTTTTACTTTTTTTACTTTTTTTACTTTTTTTACTTTTTTTACTTTTTTTACTTTTTTTACTTTTTTTTTTTTCTTTTTC
>CM060312.1:97282431-97289931 GCA_030674185.1 Monoplex corrugatus | reverse complement strand
AGAGACAGAGACACAGACAGACAGACAGGGAGAAGAAACAAAGACAGAGAAAGAATGAGAGACAGACAGATATAGACAGAGAGAGAGAGAGACTGAGAGAAAGAGAGACTGCCTAAAGGTAAAATAAAATTTTTGATTATAGGTTGAGTTATGTGTGATTGAGTCAGTGAGATGGGATTGTAATGGCAGGATTAGTACTCTCATATCTGAAATAGTGATAAGTTTTAACTTTTAAACTTCATGAAAAGACAATGACCGTTAGGGAACGAGGAACAAGTGGAGTAAATGTTATAGTGTTGAGAAAGGGAAAGAAGAGTTATCTCCGTTACAACGGTATGACCAGATAGAAAGATCAAAACAAGCAGATAAAGTGAGACCTTTCACTGCACACATTAAACAGTCTGGTCGGAAATACAAAACGAAACAGAAACTTTTGATGAAGACAACTCAGCAACAACAAATGGAAAAAAAAACAAATACCTCTGGACGTTAGGGTGCAGTCCCTTTCACAGATAGTTTAACCCTTACACTCCCCCAACCTATCACAGATAGTTTAACCCTTAGACTCCCCAACCTATCACAGATAGTTTAATCTTTATACTCCCCCAACCTATCACAGATAGTTTAATTTAACCCTTAGACTCCCCCAACCTATCACAGATAGTTCAACCCTTATAGTCCCCCAACCTATCACAGATAGTTTAACCCTTATAGTCCCCCAACCTATCACAGATAGTTTAACCCTTATAGTCCCCCAACCTATCACAGATAGTTTAACCCTTATAGTCCCCCAACCTATCACAGATAGTTTAACCCTTATAGTCCTCCAACCTATCACAGATAGTTTAACCCTTATAGTCCCCCAACCTATCACAGATAGTTTAACCCTTATAGTCCCCCAACCTATCACAGATAGTTTAACCCTTATAGTCCCCCAACCTATCACAGATAGTTTAACCCTTATAGTCCCCCAACCTATCACAGATAGTTTAACCCTTATAGTCCCCCAACCTATCACAGATAGTTTAACCCTTAGACTCCCCCAACCTATCACAGATAGTTCAACCCTTATAGTCCCCCAACCTATCACAGATAGTTTAACCCTTATAGTCCCCCAACCTATCACAGATAGTTTAACCCTTATAGTCCCCCAACCTATCACAGATAGTTTAACCCTTATAGTCCCCCAACCTATCACACATAGTTTAACCCTTATAGTCCCCCAACCTATCACAGATAGTTTAACCCTTATAGTCCCCCAACCTATCACAGATAGTTTAACCCTTATAGTCCCCCAACCTATCACAGATAGTTTAACCCTTATAGTCCCCCAACCTATCACAGATAGTTTAACCCTTATAGTCCCCCAACCTATCACAGATAGTTTAACCCTTATAGTCCCCCAACCTATCACAGATAGTTTAACCCTTATAGTCACCAACCTATCACAGATAGTTTAACCCTTATAGTCCCCCAACCTATCACAGATAGTTTAATTTAACCCTTAGACTCCCCCAACCTATCACAGATAGTTAACCCTTATAGTCCCCCAACCTATCACAGATAGTTTAACCCTTATAGTCCCCCAACCTATCCACCAGCATCCCGCATTGTCGACCATGACAGCGAAACAAAAACTCAACCCTTTCAATCCCTCACCCTATCTACCAGCTTTCAGCAGAAAGCTAATGGACAGAGTAAGGGATTGAATGGGTTAAGTTTTTGTAGCTGGTGGATAGGGTGCGGGAGTGAAAGGGTTAACGAGTTGTACAGTACTCGTAGTATTCTTGTTAGTGACTAATGACGGTTATTTAATTACGTATAGTGACAATGCTAAGATTTGTTTACCTTAGACATATTTGTTCATGACTATTATTACAGACAGTTAACAACTCAATCATTGCTTTGTCCATTATTGCAACAACAACAACAAATTCTGGAAGAGAAAAAATCTATTTTGCACTTCCTTATCCAATATTTAAAAGATGTCAGAGAACGGTTAATCCGCCCTCCACCTTCCGCATTCCCCCAAAAATGAAAACGAAAAAGACGTCAGAAATACTTTGTTTGTTCAAGCCGATTTTATTAATGCCATCAGTGAATGAAGACATTGCAAAACAATTCGCTGTTTATTTAGATAAAGCGTTTAAGATAAGAAGCAGTTTATCGTTACATCTTTGCCGTCGGTGTTAATAGGCGATTGTGTTGTTGTTGTTGTTGTTGTTGTTATTCCCGTTCTGGCGGGTCGTGACCTTTTTATGGATAACTGATCACAAGTCTCAAATCTGTGTCTGTCTGTCTGTCTGTCTCTTCTGAAGTTTCTGTCAATTTGTCTGTTTCTTCTGAAATCTGTTTCTGTCTATTTGTCTGTCTTCTCGTTCTGATGTCTGTTTCTTCTGTCTATTTGTCTGTTTTCTTCTGAAGTCTTTTCTGTCTATTTGTCTGTCTCTTCTGAAGTCTATGTCTGTCTATTTTGTCTGTCTCTTCTGAAGTCTGTGTCTGTCTATTTGTCTGTCTTTCTGAAGTCTGTGTCTATTTGTCTGTCTCTTCTGAAGTCTGTGTCTATTTGTCTGTCTCTTCTGAAGTCTGTGTCTGTCTATTTGTCTGTCTCTTCTGAATGTCTCATGTCTGTCTGATTTTGTCTATTGTCGTCTTCTCAAGTCTGTGTCTGTCTATTTGTCTGTCTCTTCTGAAGTCTGTGTCTGTCTATTTGTCTGTCTCTTCTGAAGTCTGTGTCTGTCTATTTGTCTGTCTCTTCTGAAGTCTGTGTTGTCATTTGTCTGTCTCTTCTAAGTCTGTGTCTGTCTATTTGTCTGTCTCTTCTGTCGTGAAGTCTGTCTGTCTGTCTATTTGTCTGTCTCTTCTGAAGTCTGTGTCGTCTATTTGTCTGTCTCTTCTCAAGTCTGTGTCTGTCTATTTGTCTGTCTCTTCTGAAGTCTGTGTCTATTTGTCTGTCTCTTCTGAAGTCTGTGTCTATTTGTCTGTCTCTTCTGAAGTCTGTGTCTGTCTATTTGTCTGTCTCTTCTGAAGTCTGTGTCTGTCTATTTGTCTGTCTCTTCTGAAGTCTGTGTCTGTCTATTTGTCTGTCTCTTCTGAAGTCTGTGTCTGTTATTTGTCTGTCTCTTCTGAAGTCTGTGTCTATCCATTTGTCTGTCTCTTCTGAATTCTGTGTCTGTCTATTTGTCTGTCTCTTCTGAAGTCTCTGTCTGTTTGTCTGTTTCTTCTGAAGTCTGTGTCTGTCTATTTGTCTGTCTCTTCTGAAGTCTGTGTCTGTCTATTTGTCTGTCTCTTCTGAAAGTCTGTGTCTATATTGTCTGTCTCTTCTGAAGTCTGTGTCTGTCTATTTGTCTGTCTCTTCTGAAGTCTGTGTCTGTCTATTTGTCTGTCTCTTCTGAAGTCTGTGTCTATCCATTTGTCTGTCTCTTCTGAAGTCTGTGTCTGTCTATTTGTCTGTCTCTTCTGAAGTCTCTGTCTGTTTTGTCTGTTTCTGTCTGTAGTCGTGTATTCTGCCTAATTGGTCTGTTCTTCTTTGAAGTCTGTGTCTGTCTATTTGTCTGTCTCTTCTGAAGTCTGTGTCTGTCTATTTGTCTGTCTCTTCTGAAGTCTGTGTCTGTATATTTGTCTGTCACTTCTGAAGTCTGTGTCTGTGTATTTGTCTGTCTCTTCTGAAGTCTGTGTCTGTCTATTTGTCTGTCTCTTCTGAAGTCTGTGTCTGTATATTTGTCTGTCTCTTCTGAAGTCTGTGTCTGTTATTTGTCTGTCACTTCTGAAGTCTGTGTCTGTGTATTTGTCTGTCTCTTCTGAAGTCTGTGTCTGTGTATTTGTCTGTCACTTCTGAAGTCTGTGTCTGTGTATTTGTCTTCACTTCTGAAGTCTGTGTCTGTGTATTTGTCTGTCTATTCTGAAGTCTGTGTCTGTGTATTTGTTCTGTCACTTCTGAAGTCTGTGTCTGTGTATTTGTCTGCCTCTTCTGAAGTCTGTGTCTGTGTATTTGTCTGTCTCTTCTGAAGTCTGTGTCTGTCTATTTGTCTGTCTCTTCTGAAGTCTGTGTCTGTATATTTGTCTATCACTTCTGAAGTCTGTGTCTGTGTATTTGTCTGTCACTTCTGAAGTCTGTGTCTGTGTATTTGTCTGTCTCTTCTGAAGTCTGTTTCTGTCTATTTGTCTTTCTCTTCTGAAATCTGTGTCTGTCTTTTTGTCTGTTTCTTCTGAAGTCTGTGTCGATTTGTCTGTCTCTTCTGAAGTCTGTGTGTGTTTGTCTGTCTTTTCTGAAGTCTGTGTCTATTTGTCTATTTTTTCTGAAGTCTCTGTCTATTTGTCTGTCTCTTCTGAAGTCTGTGTCTGTCTATTTGTCTGTCTCTTCTGAAGTCTGTTTCTGTCTATTTGTCTGTCTCTTCTGAAGTCTTTTGTCTGTCTATTTGTCTGTCTCTACTCAAGTCTGTGTCTGTCTATTTGTCTGTCTCTTCTGAAGTCTGTGTCTGTCTATTTGTCTATCTCTTCTGAAGTCTGTGTCTGTCTATTTGTCTGTCTCTTCTGAAATCTGTGTCTGTCTATTTGTCTGTCTCTACTCAAGTCTGTGTCTGTCTATTTGTCTGTCTCTTCTGAAATCTGTGTCTATTTGTCTGTCTCTTCTGAATCTGTTTCTGTCTATTTGTCTGTCTCTTCTGAAGTCTGTGTCTATTTGTCTGTCTCTTCTGAAGTCTGTGTCTGTCTATTTGTCTGTCTCTTCTGAAGTCTGTTTCTGTCTATTTGTCTGTCTCTTCTCAAGTCTGTGTCTGTCTATTTGTCTGTCTCTTCTCAAGTCTGTGTCTATTTGTCTGTCTCTTCTGAAGTCTGTGTCTATTTGTCTGTCTCTTCTGAAGTCTGTGTCTGTCTATTTGTCTGTCTCTTCTGAAGTCTGTTTCTGTCTATTTGTCTGTCTCTTCTGAAGTCTGTGTCTGTCTATTTGTCTGTCTCTTCTGAAGTCTGTGTCTATTTGTCTGTCTCTTCTGAAGTCTTTGTCTATTTGTCTGTCTCTTCTGAAGTCTGTGTCTGTCTATTTGTCTGTCTCTTCTGAAGTCTCTGTCTGTCTATTTGTCTGTCTCTTCTGAAGTCTGTGTCTGTCTATTTGTCTGTCTCTTCTGAAGTCTGTTTCTGTCTATTTGTCTGTCTCTTCTGAAGTCTGTGTCTATTTGTCCTGCAGGAAGCTGGTGGATAGGGTGAGGGAGTCAAAGGGTTAAGTTTTTGCAGTTGGTGGATATGGTGCGGGAGTCAAAGGGTTAATATCTCATCATTTCTTCACTTTGAACCGTTAATGGCCTGTCAAGTCTTCGTCTTTTCCTTTATTCCTCTTGACACAGTATAATGACGTCAGTATTCAAGGAAAGTATTTTTTTATTTCTTTGTTTTAAAACAAAATCAAAACGTCAGTTTCAAAACGGAGTACTTTTCATTTCTTCGTTTTCGAACGTTATGTTGACTTCAATTTCGAAATGCCGTACTCTTCATTTCTTGGCTGTACACAGTTTAATGGAGTTAGTATTCACATATCCATTGTTTTATTTCTTTACTTTAAAACAATGTTAAGGGCGACTGGTTTCAATCGAAGAACTTTTTTTTTTTCACTTTGAATACTATAATGACGTAAGTTTTCAATTGTAATACTTTTCACCTCTTCCCTTTAAATAATACAATGACGTAAGTTTTCAAATGTGTTACTTTTCACCTCTTCCCTTTAAATAATACAATGACGTAAGTTTTCAAATGTGTTACTTTTCACCTCTTCCCTTTAAATAATACAATGACGTAAGTTTTCAAATGTGTTACTTTTCACCTCTTCCCTTTAAATAATACAATGACGTAAGTTTTCAAATGTGTTACTTTTCACCTCTTCCCTTTAAATAATACAATGACGTAAGTTTTCAAATGTGTTACTTTTCACCTCTTCCCTTTAAATAATACAATGACGTAAGTTTTCAAATGTGTTACTTTTCACCTCTTCCCTTTAAATAATACAATGACGTAAGTTTTCAAATGTGTTACTTTTCACCTCTTCCCTTTAAATAATACAATGACGTAAGTTTTCAAATGTGTTACTTTTCACCTCTTCCCTTTAAATAATACAATGACGTAAGTTTTCAAATGTGTTACTTTTCACCTCTTCCCTTTAAATAATACAATGACGTAAGTTTTCAAATGTGTTACTTTTCACCTCTTCCCTTTAAATAATACAATGACGTAAGTTTTCAAATGTGTTACTTTTTTTACTTTTTTTACTTTTTTTTTTTTACTTTTTTTCATTTTCGACAGTACACTGGCGCATGTTTTCAAGTCTAATACTCTTGATGTGGGGGAGGGGGGAGGGTGTGAAGGGAGGGTGTGAGGGGGAGGGTATGAGGGGAGGGTGTGAGGGGAGGGTGTGAGGAGAGGGTGTGAGGGGGAGGGTGTGAGGGGAGGGTGTTAGGGGAGGGTGTGTGGGGAGGGTGTGAGGGGAGGGTGTGAGGGGGAAGGGTGTGAGGGGGAAGGATGTGAGGGGGAGGGTGTGAGGGGAGGGTGGTGAGGGGAGGGTGTGAGGGGGAAGGGTGTGAGGGGGAAGGATGTGAGGGGGAAGGGTGTGAGGGGAGGGTGTGAGGGGAGGGTGTGAGGGGAGGGTGTGAAGGGAGGGTGTGAGGGGGAGGGTATGAGGGGAGGGTGTGAGGGGAGGGTGTGAGGAGAGGGTGTGAGGGGAGGGTGTGAGGGGGAAGGGTGTGAGGGAGAAGGGTGTGAGGGGAGGATGTGAGGGGGAAGGGTGTGAGGGGAGGGTGTGAGGGGGAAGGGTGTGAGGGAAGGGTGTGAGGGGAAGGGTGAGGGGGAAGGGTGTGAAGGGAGGGTGTGAGGGGGAGGGTGTGAGGGGGAAGGGTGTGAGGGGGAAGGGTGTGAGGGGGAAGGGTGTGAGGGGAGGGTGTGAGGGGGAAGGTGTGAGGGGGAAAGTGTTGTATAAATTTTTGCTCAGAATCTTAATTTGTACTTGGAATGTCAGTGTGACTGAGAGGTTCAATGCAATAAAATGTACACGAGGCAATGGCAGATATACAAAACTGAACCAATTTAATGGGTTCACTTCAGAGTTCGTCAGAAAGTGGTAATCACACACCTTTCCAAAATGTTCTTGTGGTAGTATGTGTATTATGTAGATGTATGTTGTATGTATGATGTATGTATGAGTATGTTGTATGATGTATGTACTATGAGAGTGATATGTATGGATGTGATATGAGTTAGTGTATTATATAATGAGTATGTAGTTGTAGTATGTATGATGTATGATGTGTGTATGTATGATATGTGAATGTATGTGATGTATGTATGTATGAAGTTGTATATAATGTTATGTAGATATGTAGAATGTAGTGTATGTTGAGTATGTATAGATGTATGTATGTATGTATGTATGTAATGAGTATGTAGTATGTATGTAGTAGTATCTTTTATATAATTTGTATGTATGTTGTAGTATGTATGTATGTATGTATGTATGTATGA
>CM060312.1:97267431-97277431 GCA_030674185.1 Monoplex corrugatus | reverse complement strand
AATGAACCTGTAGTCTACATGTAGGCCACGTCATTTGTACGGCTGTCTAACCAACTGACCCAATGAACCGTAGTCTACATGTAGGCCACGTTATTTGTACGGCTGTCTGACCAACTGTCCCAATGAATGTAGTCTACATGTAGGCCACGTCATTTGTACGGCTGTCTAACCAACTGACCCAATGAACCTGTAGTCTACATGTAGGCCACGTCATTTGTACGGCTGTCTAACCAACTGACCCAATGAATGTAGTCTACATGTAGGCCACGTCATTTGTACGGCTGTCTAACCAACTGACCCAATGAACCTGTAGTCTACATGTAAGCCACGTCATTTGTACGGCTGTCTAACCAACTGACCCAATGAACCTGTAGTCTACATGTAGGCCACGTCATTTGTACGGCTGTCTAACCAACTGACCCAATGAATGTAGTCTACATGTAGGCCACGTCATTTGTACGGCTGTCTAACCAACTGACCCAATGAATGTAGTCTACATGTAGGCCACGTTATTTGTACGGCTGTCTAACCAACTGACCCAATGAATGTAGTCTACATGTAGGCCACGTTATTTGTACGGCTGTCTAACCAACTGACCCAATGAACCTGTAGTCTACATGAAGGCCACGTTATTTGTACGGCTGTCTAACCAACTGACCCAATGAATGTAGTCTACATGTAGGCCACGTTATTTGTACGGCTGTCTAACCAACTGACCCAATGAACCTGTAGTCTACATGTAGGCCACGTTATTTGTACGGCTGTCTGACCAACTGACCCAATGAACCTGTAGTCTACATGTAGGCCACGTCATTTGTACGGCTGTCTAACCAACTGACCCAATGAACCTGTAGTCTACATGTAGGCCACGTCATTTGTACGGCTGTCTAACCAACTGACCCAATGAACCTGTAGTCTACATGTAGGCCACGTCATTTGTACGGCTGTCTAACCAACTGACCCAATGAACCTGTAGTCTACATGTAGGCCACGTTATTTGTACGGCTGTCTAACCAACTGACCCAATGAACCTGTAGTCTACATGTAGGCCACGTCATTTGTACGGCTGTCTAACCAACTGACCCAATGAACCTGTAGTCTACATGTAGGCCACGTCATTTGTACGGCTGTCTAACCAACTGACCCAATGAACCTGTAGTCTACATGTAGGCCACGTCATTTGTACGGCTGTCTGACCAACTGACCCAATGAATCTGTAGTCTACATGTAGGCCACGTCATTTGTACGGCTGTCTAACCAACTGACCCAATGAACCTGTAGTCTACATGTAGGCCACGTCATTTGTACGGCTGTCTGACCAACTGACCCAATGAACCTGTAGTCTACATGTAGGCCACGTCATTTGTACGGCTGTCTAACCAACTGACCCAATGAACCTGTAGTCTACATGTAGGCCACGTCATTTGTACGGCTGTCTGACCAACTGACCCAATGAACCTGTAGTCTACATGTAGGCCACGTCATTTGTACGGCTGTCTAACCAACTGACCCAATGAACCTGTAGTCTACATGTAGGCCACGTCATTTGTACGGCTGTCTAACCAACTGACCCAATGAATGTAGTCTACATGTAGCCAAGGTCATAACCTGTAGTGTACATGTAGGCCACGTCATTTGTACGGCTGTCTAAACAACTGACCCAATCAATGTAGTCTACATGCAGCCAAGTTCATAACCTGTAGTCTACATGTAGCAGTCAACTGAGTGGATCAAAGTGTGACTTCAACGTGGCCAAAGTATTACACACATTTAGAAACCAAGACTGAAACATCAGACATCATGTATCACGGGCAATGGTGCCGTGACCCTGTGGATAAAATGCCCGACTGATTAGAGAAAAACTCAAAACGATCCGGAGTTCGAATCTCGGCTAGATAAGCATTTTTCTCCATCCCTACCCTCCAACGCAGTGGTGGTCTGGGCGCTAGTGTTTTGGATGATACGATAAACAGAAGTGTTGTGTGCCGTGTGCACTTGGTGATGATGATGGACTCTTTCAGTCCGACAGGTGGATCGGCAAACTGATCCTAGGGCCTGGTGTGGGTCTTCACATGGAATACGAGGCCAATCCTGGAAGCACATGTTCTGAAGGCACTACATGGGAAGGAGTCCTGGGGCCCTGGGTTAGCTTCCGCCGTCCCCTCTTCTGTTGCATGTGCTGTTTGTGCAGAGCTGTAGCCAGCAGCATACATTTAGTGCATGTTAAAGAACCCACAACAACACAGAGGTTCTCTCTACAAACATTTCATAGGAAACCCACTCTGATGAACAAACACACACACACATGCAAACATAACACAAAAATAGATGGCGTCACACTATGGACAAGTGCTTTTTCCTAGGAAGAGAGACCAAAATTTTCATTTGGGAAAATTCTGTTGTAAAAGATAAAAAAAGATAGCCAAGCCATTCTGCAATCTCTCCTTTTATACAAAAATTGATTTGAACATTTTGTTTCTAATACACACATTTCTCATTGCAAATTTCGCTCAGCTGACAAACTAAAACAGCATAACCATCAAGAATCACAAGTATTAAAACATCAATAGAGTTTGTCGTATTTACGCCTATGAAATAAACATGGAGTGACGAACAGGGGAAATCTCGGGGAAAGGTGGATATGCGTGACAAACATGTTGGTTGACGCCATCAGGAAATGATTCAGTCATTGTGACATGACTGTGGATCATATCATTCAAAGTTTTTAAATGAACATTATGTCTGGTTTTTACACAGAATCGTTGTCATAATGAAAACATATTAACGTCCCGGAAAATGGCCGGAGCCAATTTTGAATCAAGTGCACAAACAACAACAGGCTGTGGGTGCCTTATCTGATATTACTTTCCTTAATTACCTGTACAGGTACACTGACTGTTGTCTGTGTGTAGAAACACTAGAACTTCATCGTAATTGTGCAAAACATTTTTTGAATGAGTAATCTGGTTTTGATACAGATGTAATAAGAAACTTGGGCAACTTAGGCTGACTTTTCAAAGTGTAGCCTTGAATGTTGTAATGGTCAGCTTCTATGGGAAACACAAAATGCTGAACAGGCCAACCACAGACACCCCCCCCCCCCCCCTCTTCACTGCAGATGCCAAACCTTTAAACATAACTGGGAATGTGATATTACAAACAACTTTGTTGTTGCACTTATATCTAAAATTTGAAGAGAAAGTAATGTGCTGTGTGGTTTACATACCTTCCTCCAAAAATGCTGATTGTGGGCATTTTATTGGTCTGTGTGACCTTGACCTTGAGACCTTATCGTCCAAACTTATCTTTTTATGACTCCTCAACAGTCCAAACCTGTGAGGAAAATCTGGTAATAGTTCTACCGACAAAGCTGAGAAAATTACGTCAACACACACACAGACACACACACTACACACACATACAACATTCACACACACACACAAACACACGCACGTACGCGCACACACACACACATGCACGCACGGACACACACACACACACACACACACACAAACACACATACACATAAACACAACACACACACACGCAACACTCACACACAAACACACACGCACACACACACACACACACAACACACGCACACACACACAAACACACACATAAACACACACACACACATACCACACCACACACATAAACACACAAACACACACACACAAAACACACACACACACACACAGCACACACACAAACACACAGCACACACACCACATAAACACACACGCACACACACAACACACACACACACACAAACACACACAAACACACCACACACACACACACACACACAAACACATACATACTCTCTGGTCCACATGAAATAATCTCCCTTCTCTTTAATAATAAACAAACAAAAAGGGGGAGGGTGGAAAATTTAGAAAGAGCGGGGGGCGGGGCGGGGGTGGGGGTGGCCATACAATCGACAGCACGCAGATTACACTATTTCATAAAATGTTCACCAAGCAGCAATAACAATTACAATAATCACCATGACAAACTGACGATGATTTCTGAAACTGTCTCTGAGATAGGTATCGTCACGTTTTTACACAAAATGGTTGTTATACAGTACATCAAGTCTCTCTGTTAATGTGTATTTACATCGTGGGGTGTCAGGATAATCACCACAAATAACACATAACATACACCATCATGTGTCACCACAAATAACACATAACATACACCATCATGTGTAACCACAAATAACACATAACATACACCATCATGTGTCACCACAAATAACACATAACATACACCATCATGTGTCACCACAAATAACACATAACATACACCATCATGTGTCACCATAAATAACACATAACATACACCATCATGTGTAACCACAAATAACACATACATAACATAGGTCACCACAATAACACATATACATGTGTCACCACAAATAACAACATAACCATACACCATCATATGTGTGTCCAACCAACACACAATGTAACACATAACATAACATCACCATCATGTGTCCTACCACATAAATAACACAATAAACATACACCATCATGTCACCACAAATAACACATAATACACCATCATGTCACCACAATAACACTAACATACACCTCATGGTCACACAAATAACACATAACATACACCATCATGTCACCACAAATAACACATAACATACACCATCATGTGTACACAAAACACATAAATACACCATCATGTCACACAAATAACACATACATACACCTTGTGTTCACCACATTAAATAACACATAACATACACCATCATGTAAACCACAAATAACACATAACATACACCATCATGTGTCACCACAAATAACACATAACATACACCATCAGTGTACCAAAAATACCATAACAACAATAACACAAATAACAGTCTCCTTGTTTATTGTACCAAACTCGTTTTGGATTCACGATATTGTACACACTTCATCTGTCATGTTTAACTACAACAGTAGTAGTCGTACTTATAGTAGTAGTAATACTAATATTAGTAATAATCGTCATCATCACCATAATCATCATAAGTATCATCAATCATCATCATCATCATCACCATCACATCTAAGTATCATCATCATCATCATCATCATCATCATTATTATCATCAGTAAAATAATAAAACGCTCCACTAAACCGTTTGACTACTGTTTACGCCTCTCAGCATCATAAGGTTTGACTTAATAAGGTACATGGTACACGTGATGATGGTGATGATGATGATGACAATGACGATGATGATAAAGATGACAGTATTTACAGTCTGTTTCCACCGTACTGACAGTCTAACCGTTGTTCTCACTTCACTTGACCTTCCATTTGATGTTTTTCAAGGTCATATATATTTTTTCAAGGTCACATATTGCTTCAAGGTCACAGTTCCCTTAAGAAAGTACACAATCGTTTCTGTAATGGCTTGATCATCTGTCTTTCTCAGCTTTCTCGGTTCAACTTTTCATTCATTTCATGGAAGATCAGAAGTACTTTGGGTAGAATCTTTTACTCACCTACTCCATTCACCGCCAATTTCTCCTCACCATCCCCCCCACCACCACCACCCTCCACACCACCACCACCCTCCACACACACACAAACCTTCTCCTCTTTCTATCCCCACCCCCTCCACCGTAACCATCAGCTGCAGGCGTCACTGTGCAGAGTTCATAAAAAGAAACAGTAAAACAAGGGTGTTTTTGTTACTGTTCTACATGTACATACACATTGACAGCACAGCAAGAATTGTCCGTGACTGTCTATGGCTTGGGGTCCATTTTCCATTGTGATCAGGGGAGGTTATCCTTATCACAGGAACTGCAGTCCCGATCTATGGAGGATTTCGTCTCACGCCCATGTCAAGTAACAGCCAAGATTTTACTGAATGACCGTGTCCACCTCACACATCGCTGTTCGACACTTTTTTGTGGGGGGTGGGGGGGGGGGGGGGGCAGCCACGTTTTGCTCTTACGTTTCAACAGTTTTTCAACATTCCTGAGATCTGATTAAAAAGATTGTAAACGGTGTTGAAATAAATTTGAATATATTAAAAACACTTTATGGAGCCATGCACCATCGCTGCAGTATTCAAATGTAAGGACTGACTTTGTCAGATGTCACTTTACGTGCACACCTCTACAATCAGCTGTAGATGTCTCTGCACAATTCACATACGTTGATGATTTTGTAACACTGCTGTACTTGTTTCTGTTGTTGTTGTTGTTGTTGTTGTTGTTTTTACTGTTCTTCTTTTTGCTGTTGTTTTTTGTTGTTGTTATCGCTGCTGTTGTAACTTGCAGTCTTCTTGTTGTTTTGTTTTGTTTTGTTTTGTTTTGATGTGGTGGTTGCTGTTTGGTGGTGTGGTTTTTGTTGTTTGTCTTGTTTTCTGTTCGTTTTGTTGTTGTTGGGTTTTTATTTTGTTTTGTTCTGTTTTTGTTTGTTTGTTGGTTGGTTGGTTAGTTGGTAGGTGGGTTTGTTTGTTGTTGTTGTTGCTTTTATTTTGGTGTTGTTGTTGTTGTTGTTGTTGTTGTTTGCTGCTCCTGCTGCTGCTGCTCGCACTACTGTTATTGTTCTTGTCGTGGCTGTTTGCGGTACTGCTATTCTTGCTGTTATTGTTGTTAGTAGTGGTGGTGATTGTGATGACGTCAGCATAACGGTACTGCTATTCTTGCTGTTATTGTTGTTAGTAGTGGTGGTGATTGTGATGACGTCATCATAACGGTATTGCTATTCTTGCTGTTATTGTTGTTAGTAGTGGTGGTGATTGTGTTGACGTCATCATAACGGTATTGCTATTCTTGCTGTTATTGTTGTTAGTAGTGGTGGTGATTGTGATTGACGTCATCATAACGGTATTGCTATTCTTGCTGTTATTGTTGTTAGTAGTGGTGGTGATTGTGTTGACGTCATCATAACGGTATTGCTATTCTTGCTGTTATTGTTGTTAGTAGTGGTGGTGATTGTGATGACGTCATCATAACGGTACTGCTATTCTTGCTGTTATTGTTGTTAGTAGTGGTGGTGATTGTGATGACGTCATCATAACGGTACTGCTATTCTTGCTGTTATTGTTGTTAGTAGTGGTGGTGATTGTGTTGACGTCATCATAACGGTATTGCTATTCTTGCTGTTATTGTTGTTAGTAGTGGTGGTGATTGTGATGACGTCATCATAACGGTATTGCTATTCTTGCTGTTATTGTTGTTAGTAGTGGTGGTGATTGTGTTGACGTCATCATAACGGTATTGCTATTCTTGCTGTTATTGTTGTTAGTAGTGGTGGTGATTGTGTTGACGTCATCATAACGGTATTGCTATTCTTGCTGTTATTGTTGTTAGTAGTGGTGGTGATTGTGTTGACGTCATCATAACGGTATTGCTATTCTTGCTGTTATTGTTGTTAGTAGTGGTGGTGATTGTGATGACGTCATCATAACGGTATTGCTATTCTTGCTGTTATTGTTGTTAGTAGTGGTGGTGATTGTGTTGACGTCATCATAACGGTATTGCTATTCTTGCTGTTATTGTTGTTAGTAGTGGTGGTGATTGTGTTGACGTCATCATAACGGTATTGCTATTCTTGCTGTTATTGTTGTTAGTAGTGGTGGTGATTGTGATGACGTCATCATAACGGTATTGCTATTCTTGCTGTTATTGTTGTTAGTAGTGGTGGTGATTGTGTTGACGTCATCATAACGGTATTGCTATTCTTGCTGTTATTGTTGTTAGTAGTGGTGGTGATTGTGTTGACGTCATCATAACGGTATTGCTATTCTTGCTGTTATTGTTGTTAGTAGTGGTGGTGATTGTGATGACGTCATCATAACGGTATTGCTATTCTTGCTGTTATTGTTGTTAGTAGTGGTGGTGATTGTGATGACGTCATCATAACGGTATTGCTATTCTTGCTGTTATTGTTGTTAGTAGTGGTGGTGATTGTGATGACGTCATCATAACGGTATTGCTATTCTTGCTGTTATTGTTGTTAGTAGTGGTGGTGATTGTGTTGACGTCATCATAACGGTATTGCTATTCTTGCTGTTATTGTTTAGTAGTGGTGGTGATTGTGATGACGTCATCATAACGGTATTGCTATTGTTGCTGTTATTGTTGTTAGTAGTGGTGGTGATTGTGTTGACGTCATCATAACGGTACTGCTATTCTTGCTGTTATTGTTGTTAGTAGTGGTGGTGATTGTGTTGACGTCATCATAACGGTATTGCTATTCTTGCTGTTATTGTTGTTAGTAGTGGTGGTGATTGTGATGACGTCATCATAACGGTATTGCTATTCTTGCTGTTATTGTTGTTAGTAGTGGTGGTGATTGTGCTGACGTCATCATAACGGTATTGCTATTCTTGCTGTTATTGTTGTTAGTAGTGGTGGTGATTGTGCTGACGTCATCATAACGGTATTGCTATTCTTGCTGTTATTGTTGTTAGTAGTGGTGGTGATTGTGATGACGTCATCATAACGGTACTGCTATTCTTGCTGTTATTGTTGTTAGTAGTGGTGGTGATTGTGATGACGTCATCATAACGGTATTGCTATTCTTGCTGTTATTGTTGTTAGTAGTGGTGGTGATTGTGTTGACGTCATCATAACGGTACTGCTATTCTTGCTGTTATTGTTGTTAGTAGTGGTGGTGATTGTGTTGACGTCATCATAACGGTACTGCTATTCTTGCTGTTATTGTTGTTAGTAGTGGTGGTGATTGTGATGACGTCAGCATAACGGTACTGCTATTCTTGCTGTTATTGTTGTTAGTAGTGGTGGTGATTGTGATGACGTCAGCATAACGGTACTGCTATTCTTGTTGTTATTATTGTTAGTAGTGTTGGTGATTGTGATGACGTCATCATAACGGTACTGCTATTGTTGTTGCTATTATTGTTAGTAGTGGTGGTGATTGTGTTGACGTCATCATAACGGTACTGCTATTCTTGTTGTTATTATTGTTAGTAGTGGTGGTGATTGTGTTGACGTCATCATAACGGTACTGCTATTCTTGTTGTTATTATTGTTAGTAGTGGTGGTGATTGTGTTGACGTCATCATAACGGTACTGCTATTGTTGCTGTTATTATTGTTAGTAGTGGTGGTGATTGTGTTGACGTCATCATAACGGTATTGCTATTCTTGTTGTTGTTATTATTGTCAGTAGTGGTGGTGATTGTTGTTGACGTCATCATAACGGTACTGCTATTCTGTTGTTGTGTTATTATTGTTAGTAGTGGTGGTGATTGTGTTGACGTCATCATAACGGTACTGCTATTGTTGTTATTATTGTCAGTAATGGTGGTGATTGTTGTTGACGTCATCATAACGGTATTGCTATTCTTGTTGTTGTTATTATTGTTAGTAGTGGTGGTGATTGTTGTTGACGTCATCATAACGGTACTGCTATTCTTGTTGTTATTATTGTCAGTAGTGGTGGTGATTGTGTTGACGTCATCATAACGGTACTGCTATTCTTGTTGTTATTATTGTTAGTAGTGGTGGTGATTGTTGTTGACGTCATCATAACGGTACTGCTATTCTTGTTGTTATTGTTAGTAGTGGTGGTGATTGTTGTTGACGTCATCATAACGGTACTGCTATTGTTGTTGTTATTGTCAGTAATGGTGGTGATTGTTGTTGACGTCATCATAACGGTACTGCTATTGTTGTTATTATTGTTACCGTGTTTAATGTTAGTGGTGGTGATGGTGGTGGTGGTGGTGGTGGTGGTGGTATTTCTGTTGGTGGTGATGGAGATGGTAGTGGTAGTGATACTGCTCTTGTTACCGCGTTTACTGTTGGTGATGGTGGTGGTGGTGGTGATGCTGGTGGTGGTGATGGTGGTGGTGGTGCTGGTGGTGGTGGTGGTGCTGGTGGTGGTGGTGATGGTGGTGGTGGTAGTGGTGGTGATGATGGTGGTGGTGATGGTGATGATGGTGGTGGTGATGGTGGTGGTGATGGTGATGATGGTGGTGGTGATGGTGGTGGTGGTGATGGTGG
>CM060312.1:97242431-97244931 GCA_030674185.1 Monoplex corrugatus | reverse complement strand
CATGTATTATGTGACAGGATGCGGGATCAAAGGTTCAACTGAAGAACACACACACACAACACAACACTCTCTCTCTCTCTCTCTCTCTCTCTCTCTCTCTCTCCCCTCTCTCTCTCTCTCTCTCTCTCTCGAATATTACAGTGCATGTGGGACTGGCAGTTTCAGCCCAAGAACAAAAAACAAACAAAACAAACCAATAACAAACAAAACAAAACAACCAATAACCAAAAAACATCAAACCAAAACAAAAAAAAACCAATAACCAAACAAAAAAACAACCATACAAACAACACCAATAACAAACAAAACAAAACAACCAATAACAAACAAAACAAAACAACCAATAACAAACAAAACAACCAATAACAAAACAAAACAAAAGAACCAATAACAAAACACACCCCAACAACCACTAAGCATCACCATACCACTGACCTGACTCAGAAGGGCAGAGAACTGTTCACTCTCCTCTTTCAACTTCTGAAGTTGGACGTCAATGTCCTGGGCTGTCTCCAGTCTGTAGTACAGCTGCCTGTACATGTAGTGACAGGACATTGACATGTACAGTATTGGTCAACATGTTGTGCTGTGTTGTGCTATTTGTGATAATGTGTGTGCTGTGTTGTGCTAGTGTTAGGATGTGACATGTAAGTTTGGTGCTGATGTGCTGTGATGTGCTATGTTGTGCTGTGATGTGCTGTGACTTGTGTCGTATTGTGTCTATGTTGTGCTGTGTTGTGCTATGCTGTCAGTGTTGTAGTTGTGTTGTGTCAGTGATGGTGCTATGTGTGCTGTGTTGTGCTGTGTTAGTGTCTGTGTGATGTGCTATGAGTTGTGCTATGTTGTGCTGTGTTGTGCTGTGATGTGCTGTTGTTGTTGCTTGTTGTGCTGTGTGTGCTATGTTGTGCTGTAATGTGCTGTGTTGTGCTGTGTGTGCTGTGTGTGTGTTGTGCTGTGTTGTGCTTGATTGTTGTTGTGCTGTGATGTGCTGTGTTTGCTGTGTGTGCTGTGATTGTGCTGTGATGTGTGTGTTGTGCTGTGATGTGCTGTGTGTGTATGTGTGCTGTGATGTGCTGTGGTCTGTGTTGTGCTGTGATGTGCTGTGTTGTGCTGTGATTGTGCTTGTTGTGCTGTGATGTGCTATGTTGTGCTGTGTGTGCTGTGTTGTGCTGTGATGTGCTGTGTTGTGCTGTGTATGTGCTATGTTGTGCTGTGATGTGCTATGTTGTGCTTGTGTGTGTGCTGTGTGTGCTATGTGTGTGTGCTTGTTTGTGCATGTGATGTGCTATGTTGTGCTGTGATGTGCTATGTTGTGCTATTGATGTTGTGCTGTGTTGTGCTGTGTTGTGTAGTGTGCTGTGTTGTGCTATGTTGTGCTGTGATTGTGCTATGTTGTGCTGTGGATGTGCTATGTTGCGTGCTGTGTGTGTGTGTTGTGCTATGTGTGCTGTGTGTTGTGTGTGCTTGTTGTGTGTGATGTGTGTGTGTATGTGTGCTGTGTGTTGTGTGCTATGTTGTGCTGTGATGTGCTTGTCTGTGCTTGTGTGCTGTGATGTGCTGTGTTGTGCTGTTGTGCTTGTGTGTGCGTGTGTGCTGTGTGTGCTATGTTGTGCTGTGATGTGCTTGTTGTGCTATGTTGTGCTGTGATGTGCTGTGATGTGCTTGTTGTGCTGTGATGTGCTTGTTTGTGTTGTGCTTGTTGTGCTATGTTGTGCTGTGATGTGCTTGTGTGCTTGTTGTGCTTGTGTGTGGCTTGTGATGTTTGCTGTGTGTGTGGTGCTGTGTTGTGCTGTGATGTGCTTGTTGTGCTGTGTGCTGTGATGTGCTGTGTTGTGCTGTGATGTGCTGTGTTGTGCTGTGTTGTGCTGTGTTGTGCTGTGTTGTGCTGTGTTGTGCTGTGTGTGTGCTGTGATGTGCTATGTTGTGCTGTGTTGTGATGTGCTGTGTGTGTGCTGTGTGTGCTGTGTTGTGCTGTGATGTGCTGTGTATGTGCTTGTTGTGTGTGGGCTGTGTTGTGCTGTGTTGTGCTGTGATGTGCTATGTGTTGTGCTGTGATGTGCTATGTTGTGCTGTATGTGCTGTGATGTGCTGTGTTGTGCTGTGTGTGCTGTGATGTGCTGTGATGTGCTGTGTTGTGCTGTGATGTGCTGTGTTGTGCTGTGATGTGCTGTGATGTGCTGTGTTGTGCTGTGTTGTGCTGTGATGTGCTGTGTTGTGCTGTGATGTGCTGTGTTGTGCTGTGATGTGCTGTGTTGTGCTGTGATGTGCTGTGTTCTGCTGTGATGTGTTGTGCTGTGATGTGTTGTGCTGTGATGTGCTGTGATGTGCTGTGTTGTGCTGTGATGTGCTGTGTTGTGCTATGTTGTGCTGTGTTGTGCTGTGATGTGCTGTGATGTGCTGTGTTGTGCTGTGATGTGCTATGTTGTGCTATGTTGTGCTGTGATGTGCTGTGATGTGCTATGTTGTGCTGTGATGTGCTGTGATGTGCTGTGATGTGCTA
>CM060312.1:97219931-97237431 GCA_030674185.1 Monoplex corrugatus | reverse complement strand
TCTCTCCCTCTCTCTCTCTCTATCTCTCATCTCTCTCTCTCTCTTTCTCTATCTCTCTCTCTCTCTATCTCTGCCTATCTCTATCTCCCTCTCTCTCTCTCATCTCTCTCTCTCTCTCTCTATCTATCTTATCTATCTCTTTCTATCTATCTCTCTGTCTATCTCTATCTCTCTGTCTATCTCTCTCTCTCCCTCTCTCTCTCCCTCTCTCTCTCATCTCTCTCTCTCTCTCTCTATCTCTCTCTATCTATCTCTCTGTCTATCTCTATCTCTCTGTCTATCTCTCTCTCTCCCTCTCTCTCTCTCTCTCTCTCTCTCTCTCTCTCTCTCTCTCTCATGGGTTCGGCCCTTTGACATAAGGGCCATAACCAGCTACTGTCAATAAAACGTCAAGGCATCAAAGTCAGTCTCTCTCATTATTCCTGTTTTTCGCTCGATTGCAAGGTCTCCCATTATAAGTCCAATTACGTCGTTTTTCATATGTCCTGGGGTTTGTTCCTGTAAGTGTTATGGTGAAAAATGTCAGTTGCGGTGAAGGATGAGGTGAAGGGGGTGTGTGGTGAAGGGGGTGGTGGTGAAGGGGGGTGTGGTGAGGTGAAGGGGGTGGTGGTGAAGGGGGTGGTGGTGAAGGGGGGTGTGGTGTGGTGAAGGGGGTGGTGGTGTGGTGAAGGGGGGTGGTGGTGTGGTGAAGGGGGTGGTGTGGTGAAGAGGGGTGGTGGTGTGGTGAAGGGTGGTGGTGTGGTGTGGTGAGGGTTGGTGGGGTGGTGTGGTGAAGGGTGGTGGTGGTGTGGTGAAGGGGGGGGTGTGGGGGGTGTGGTGAGGGGGGGGTGGTGGTGGGAAGGGGTGGTGGTGTGGTGAAGGGGGTGGTGGTGTGGTGAAGGGGGGGGGGGGGGTGAAGTGGGGGGTGGGTGTGGTGGGGAAGAGGGGTGGTGGTGTGGGGAGGTGAGGGGGTGAGGTGGGTGTGGTGAAGGGTGGTGGTGGTGTGGTGAAGGGGGTGGTGGTGTGGTGAAGGGTGGGTGGTGGTGTGGTGAAGGGTGGTGGTGGTGTGGTGAAGGGGGTGGTGGGTGTGGTGAAGGGGTGGTGGTGTGGTGAAGTGTGGTGGGAAGGGGGTGGTGGTGTGGTGAAGGGGGGTGGTGGTGTGGTGAAGGGGTGGTGTGGTGAAGGGTGTGGTGGTGAAGGGGGTGGGTGGTGTGGTGAAGGGTGGTGGTGGTGTGGTGAAGGGTGGTGGTGGTGTGGTGAAGGGGGTGGTGGTGTGGTGAAGGGGGTGGTGGTGTGGTGAAGGGTGGGTGAGGTGGTGTGTGGTGAAGGGGGGTGGTGGTGTGGTGAAGGGGGTGTGGTGTGGTGAAGGGGGTGGTGGTGTGGTGAAGGGGGGTGTGGTGGGAGGGGGTGGGTGGTGGTGTGTGAAGGGGGTGGTGGTGTGGTGAAGGGGGGTGGTGGTGTGGTGAAGGGGTGGTGGTGGTGGGGGTGGTGGTGTGGTGAAGGGGTGGTGGTGGGTGGTGTGGTGAGGAGGGGGTGGTGGTGTGGTGAAGGGTGGTGGTGGTGGTGTGGTGAAGGGGTGGTGGTGTGGTGAAGGGTGGTGGTGGTGTGGTGAAGGTGGGGGGTGTGGTGAAGGGGGTGGTGGTGTGGTGAAGGGTGGTGGTGGTGTGGTGAAGGGTGGTGGTGTGGTGGTGAAGGGGGTGTGGTGTGGTGAAGGGTGGTGGTGGTGTGGTGAAGGGTGGTGGTGTGTGGTGAGGGTGGTGGTTGTAGTGAAGGTGGGTGTGTGGTTGAGTGATGTGTGTGGTGGGTGGGTTGGGAAGGGTGGTGGTGTGGGAAGGGGGGTGTGTGTGAGGGGGGGTGGAAGGGGGGTGGTGTTGGTGAAGGGGTAGTGGTGTGAAGGGGGTGTGGTACTCAGGAGGTAGGGGGTGGTGAACTACTTGTCATGATGTGAGAGTGATTTCTGTCTTGATGGTACAAAGGGTTGGCACCAGTTCACACATAGTCATGAGTCATATGATTCACTTTCGTCTGAATGGTTCGGCGAAGATTCAAGTAACAAGAACACACATACTCAGCAACACTGTCAGATTAACATTCTGTCTTACTTACAAACACACACACATACACACACACACACACACACACACACCACACACACACACACACACACACACACACACACAACACACACACACACACACACATACAAACACACACTACAACACACACACAACACACACACACACATAAACACAACACAGCACACACACACACACACACACACACACATACACACACACACACACACATCACACACACACACACACAACACACACACACATACACAGCCACAATTCCACAGTCACATTCTTCGTAAATGGCTTTGGTAAAGAGACACTTAAAAGTAACACACACATCCACACAAACATTGTCACAACATTCTTTCTGTCTTACTTCCTTTCTTGCTTACTTGTTTGCTTACTTACTTACTTACTTACTTGCTTGCTTGCTTACTTACTTACTTGCTTACTTACGTACTTACTTACTTGCTTGCTTACTTACTTACTTACTTTACTTACTTACTTACTTACTTTCTTACTGACTTACACACACATCCACACAAATTGCATTTCTTCTTCTTACTTCTTTCTGCTTACTTCCTTGTTCTTGCTTATGTTATTACTTACTTGCTTATTTTTTAGCTTGCTTACTTACTTACTTGCTTACTTACTTCACTTGCCTACTTACTTGCTTACTTGCTTGCTTCTTACTTGTCTTGCTTACTTACTTACTTTACTTACTTGCTTTTTTTATTACTTGACTTACTTGCTTACTTGCTTCTTCTTGCTTATTACTTTTACTTACTTGCTTACTTACTTACTTGTTCTTGTCTTACTTTCCTTATTTACTTTATTGCTTGCTTACTTATTTACTTGCTATGCTTGCTTACTTACTTACTTACTTTACTTGCTTGCTTACTTGCACTTGCTTACTTACTTATTACTTCTTACTTACCACACATCACACAAACATTGTCACAATTACATTCTTTCTGTACTTCTCTTGCTTACTTGCTTTTGCTTACTTACTTGCTTACTTTATTACTTACTTCTTATTACTTACTTACTTGCTTGCTTGCTTACTTACTTACTTACTTGTACTTACTTACTGCTTGCTTACATTACTTACTTGCTTACTACTTCTTACTGCTTACTCCTTACTTGCTTGCTTGCTTACTTACTTGCTTACTTCTTACTTGCTTGTTCTTGCTTACTTACTTGCTTGCTTACTTGCCTTATTTATTTACTTACTTGCTTATTTATTTACTTACTTACTTCTATTTACTTACTTACTTGCCTTGCTTGCTTACTTACTTATTTATTTACTTACTTACACACACATCCACACAAACATTGTCACAATACATTCTTTCTGTCTTACTTCCTTTCTTGCTTACTTGCTTGCTTGCTTACTTACTTACTTGCTTACTTACTTACTTGCTTACTTACTTGAACTTACTTACTTCTTACTTACTTACTTGCTTACTCATCTTACTTACTTGCTTTTACTTATTACTTCTTACACTTACTTGCCTTACTTATTTACTTACTTACACACATCACACAAACATTGTCACAATACATTCTTTCTGTCTTACTTCCTTTCTTGCTTACTTGCTTATTGCTTATTTACTTACTTTCTTACTTACTTAGCTTACTTACTTACTACAGACAACACACACACACACAACCACAACTCACACTCACACCAACTCACACACACTACATACACTTGAGTGACTTAGACAGCACAAATCACAACACTACATACCACCTTGAGTGACCTAGACAGTACAAATCACAACACTACATACCACCTTGAGTGACCTAGACAGTACAAATCACAACACTACATACCACCTTGAGTGACCTAGACAGTACAAATCACAACACTACATACCACCTTGAGTGACCTAGACAGTACAAATCACAACACTACATACCACCTTGAGTGACCTAGACAGCACAAATCACAACACTACATACCACCTTGAGTGACCTAGACAGCACAAATCACAACACTACATACCACCTTGAGTGACCTAGACAGCACAAATCACAACACTACATACCACCTTGAGTGACCTAGACAGTACAAATCACAACACTACATACCACCTTGAGTGACCTACAGTAATACAAATCACAACCACATACCACCTTGAGTGACCTAACATACAAATCACAACACTACATACCACTGATGACCTTGACAGTACAAATCACAACATACATACCACCTTGAGTGACCTTGACAGTACAAATCACAACACTACATACCCCTTGAGTGACTAGACAGTACAAATCACAACCAACATAACCACCTTATGAACTTGACAGTACAATACAACACTACATACCACCTTGAGTGACCTGACAGTACAAATCACAACACTACATACCACCTTGAGTGACCCAGACAGTACAAATCACAACACTACATACACCTGAGTGACCTAGACAACAAATCACAACACTACATACCACCTTGAGTAACCTAGACAGTACAAATCACAACACTACATACCACCTTGAGTGACCTAGACAGACAAATCACAACACACATACCACCTTGAGTGACCTAGACAGTACAAATCACAACACTACATACCACCTTGAGTGACCTAGACAGTACAAATCACAACACTACATCCACCTTGAGTGACCTAGACAGTACAAATCACAACACTACATACCACCTTGAGTGACCTAGACATACAAACACAACACTTACATACCACCTTGAGTGACCTAGACAGTACAAATCACAACACTACATACCACCTTGAGTGACCTAGACAGTACAAATCACAACACTACATACCACCTTGAGTGAACTAGACATACAAATCACAACACTAATACCACCTTGAGTGACCTACTAGACAACAAATACAACACTACATACCACCTGAGTGACCTAGACAGTACAAATCACAACACTACATACCACCTTGAGTGACCTAGACAGACAATCACAACACTACATACCACCTTGAGTGACCTAGACAGTACAAATACAACACTATACCACAGTACATAACAGTACAATCTGAGTGCCTAAATACAAATACAACAACATGATGCAGACCAAACAACACACTACCACCTGAGTGACTGACAGACAAATCACACATAATACCACCTTGATGACCTAGACAGACAAATCACAACATACATACACCTTGGTGACCTAGACAGACAATCACAACACTACATACACCTTGAGTGACTAGACAGCAACACAAACTACATACCACTTGAGTGACCTGACAGACAAATCACAACACTACATACCACCTTGAGTGACCAGAAGACAAATCACAACATACATACACCTTGAGTGACTAGACGTACAAATCACAACACTACTACCACTTGAGTACTGACAGTACAATCACAACATACATACCCCTATGACCTAGAGTAAAATCAATAATCACTGAGGACCTAGACGACAAATCACACATACATACCTTGAGTGACTGAGTACATCACAACACTATACACTGAGTGACTGACAGTCAACACAACATAATACCTAGTGCTAGAATAAAATCAAACACTACAAACTGAGTGACCTACGTAATACAACTCTACACTTGAGGACCTACAGTACAATCAAACCTACTACCTTGAGTGCTAGACGTACAATCAACACTACAACCACTTGGTGATGCAGTACAAATCAAACATAATACCACCTTGAGTGACTGACAGTAAATCACAACACTACATACACCTTGAGTGACCTAGACAGTACAAATCACAACATACATACCACTTGAGTGACTAGAAGACAAATCACAACACTACATACACCTTGAGTGACCTAGACAGTACAAATCACAACACTACATACCACTTGAGTGACTAGACAGTACAAATCACAACACTACATACACCTTGAGTGACTGACAGTAAATACAACACTACATACCATGAGTGACCTAGACAGACAATCACAACACTCATCCACCTTGAGTGACCTGACGTAAATCACAACACTACATACACCTTGAGTGACCTAGACAGTACAATCACAACCTAATACCATTGAGTGACCTAGACAGTACAAATCACACACTACATACACTTGAGTGACTAGACAGTACAAATCACAACACTACATACACCTTGAGTGACCTGACAGTACAAATCACAACACTACATACCACTTGAGTGACCTAGACAGTACAAATCACAACACTACTACCACCTTGAGTGACCTAGACAGTACAAATCACAACACTACATACCACCTTGAGTGACCTGACAGTACAAATCACAACACTACATACCACCTTGATGACCTAGACAGTACAAATCACAACACTACATACCACCTTGAGTGACCTTGACAGTACAATCACAACACTACATACCACCTTGAGTGACCTGACAGTACAAATCACAACACTACATACCACTTGAGTGACCTAGACAGTACAAATCACAACACTACATACCACCTTGAGTGACAGACAGTACAAATCACAACATACATACCACTTGAGTGACCTAGACAGTACAAATCACAACACTACATACCACTTGATGACTAGACAGTACAAATCAAACTAATACACCTTGAGTGACTAGACAGTACAAATCACAACATACATCCACCTTGGTGACCTAGACAGACAAATCACAACACTACATACCACTTGAGTGACCTAGACAGTACAATCAAACACTACATACCACCTTGAGTGACCTGCATACAATACAACACTACTACCACTGAGTGACTTACACAAATCACAACTATACACCTTGAGTACCTGACATACAAATCAACTACATCCACTTAGTACTGACAGACAAATCAAACACACTCCACGAGTGACTGACAGTACAAATCACAACATACATACCACTTGAGTGACCTAGACATCAATCACAACACTACATACCTTGAGGACTGACAGACAAATCAAACACTATACCACCTGAGTGACCTGACAGCAATCCAACATCTACACCTGAGTGACTAGACGTACAAATCAAACACTACATCCACCTGGTGACCTACATGTAGACAGTACAATCACAACATATAACTTGAGTGACCTGACGTAAAATACACACTACATACCCCTTGAGTGACTGACAGTACAATCACACTATACCCTGGTGACCTAGACAGTACAATACAACATAATCCACTGAGTGACCTAGCAGTACAATCACAACACTACATACCCTGAGTGACCTAGACAGTACAACCAAATACATACCACCTTGGACAGACAGAATACACCTATCCACCTTGAGTGACCTAGACGTACAAATCACAAACTAATACCACTTGAGTGACTAGACAGACAAATCACAACATAATACCTTGAGTGACCTAGACAGTCAAATCAACATACATACCTTGAGTGACCTGCGTACAAATCACAATACATACCACTGAGTGACTGAAGTACAATCACAACATAATACATGAGTGACCTGACAGTACAAACACAACATATACACCTGTGACCTAGACGACAAATAACACTACATACCACTTGGTGTGACAGTACAAATCACAACACTACATACCACTTGAGTGATAGACAGTACAATCAACTACTACCACTGATGACTGACGACAAATCACAAATATACCCTGAGGCCTAGACAGACAAATCCAACACTCATACCCTTGAGTGACCTAGACAGTACAAATCACAACACTACATACCACTTGAGTGACTAGACAGTACAAATCACAACACTACATACCACCTTGAGTGACCTGACAGTACAAATCACAACACTACATACCACCTTGAGTGACCTAGACAGTACAAATCACAACATACATACCACTTGAGTGACTAGACAGTACAAATCACAACACTACATACCACCTTGAGTGACCTAGACAGTACAAATCACAACACTACATACCACCTTGAGTGACTAGACAGTACAAATCACAACACTACATACCACTTGAGTGACCTAGACAGTACAAATCACAACACTACATACCACCTTGAGTGACCTTGACAGTACAAATCACAACACTACATACACCTTGAGTGACTAGACAGTACAAATCACAACACTACATACCACCTTGAGTGACCTAGACAGTACAAATCACAACACTACATACCACCTTGAGTGACCTAGACAGTACAAATCACAACACTACATACCACCTTGAGTGACCTAGACAGTACAAATCACAACACTACATACCACCTTGAGTGACCTAGACAGTACAAATCACAACACTACATACCACCTTGAGTGACCTAGACAGTACAAATCACAACACTACATACCACCTTGAGTGACCTAGACAGTACAAATCACAACACTACATACCACCTTGAGTGACCTAGACAGTACAAATCACAACACTACATACCACCTTGAGTGACCTAGACAGTACAAATCACAACACTACATACCACCTTGAGTGACCTAGACAGTACAAATCACAACACTACATACCACCTTGAGTGACCTAGACAGTACAAATCACAACACTACATACCACCTTGAGTGACCTAGACAGTACAAATCACAACACTACATACCACCTTGAGTGACCTAGACAGTACAAATCACAACACTACATACCACCTTGAGTGACCTAGACAGTACAAATCACAACACTACATACCACCTTGAGTGACCTAGACAGTACAAATCACAACACTACATACCACCTTGAGTGACCTAGACAGTACAAATCACAACACTACATACCACCCCTTGAGTGACCTAGACAGCACAAATCACAACACTAAACATAACCACCTTGAGTGACCTAGACAGTACAAATCACAACACTACATACCACCTTGAGTGACTAGACAGTACAAATCACAACACTACATACCACCTTGAGTGACCTACAGTACAAATCACAACACTACATACCACCTTGAGTGACCTAGACAGTACAAATCACAACACTACATACCACCTTGAGTGACCTAGACAGTACAAATCACAACACTACATACCACCTTGAGTGACCTAGACAGTACAAATCACAACACTACATACCACCTTGAGTGACCTAGACAGTACAAATCACAACACTACATACCACCTTGAGTGACCTAGACAGCACAAATCACAACACTACATACCACCTTGAGTGACCTAACAGTACAAATCACAACACTACATACCACCTTGAGTGACCTAGACAGACAAATCACAACACTACATACCACCTTGAGTGACCTAGACAGTACAAATCACAACACTACATACCACCTTGAGTGACCTAAGCATAAAATCACAACACTACATACCACCTTGATGACCTAGACATACAAATCACAACACTACATACCACCTTGATGACCTTAGACAGTACAAATCACAACACTACATACCACCTTGAGTGACCTAGACAGTACAAATCACAACACTACATACCACCTTGAGTGACCTAGACAGTACAAATCACAACACTACATACCACCTTGAGTGACCTAGACAGTACAAATCACAACACTACATACCACCTGAGACCTAGACAGTACAAATCACAACACTACATACACCTGATGACCTAGACAGTACAAATCACAACACTACAACCACCTGACCTAGACAGTACAAATCACACACTACATACCACCTGATGACCTAGACAAAAATCACAACACTACATACCACCTTGAGTGACCTAGACAGTACAAATCACAACACTACATACCACCTTGAGTGACCTAGACAGTACAAATCACAACACTACATACCACTTGAGTGACCTAGACAGTACAAATCACAACACTACATACCACCTTGAGTGACCTAGACAGTACAAATCACAACACTACATACCACCTTGAGTGACCTAGACAGACAAATCACAACACTACATACCACCTTGAGTGACCTAGACAGTACAAATCACAACACTACATACCACCTTGAGTGACCTAGACAGTACAAATCACAACACTACATACCACCTTGATGACCTAGACAGTACAAATCACAACACTACATACCACCTTGAGTGACCTAGACAGTACAAATCACAACACTACATACCACCTTGAGTGACCTAGACAGTACAAATCACAACACTACATACCACCTTGAGTGACCTAGACAGTACAAATCACAACACTACATACCACCTTGAGTGACCTAGACAGTACAAATCACAACACTACATACCACCTTGAGTGACCTAGACAGTACAAATCACAACACTACATACCACCTTGAGTGACCTAGACAGTACAAATCACAACACTACATACCCCTTGAGTGACCTAGACAGTACAAATCACAACACTACATACCACCTTGATGACCTAGACAGTACAAATCACAACACTACATACCACCTTGATGACCTAGACAGTACAAATCACAACACTACATACCACCTTGAGTGACCTAGACAGTCACAATCACAACACTACATACCACCTTGAGTACCTAGACAGTACAATCACAACACTACATACCACCTTGAGTGACCTAGACATACAAATCACAACACTACATACCACCTTGAGTGACCTAGACAGACAATCACAACACTACATACCACCTTGAGTGACCTAGACAGTACAAATCACAACACTACATACCACCTTGAGTGACCTAGACAGTACAAATCACAACACTACATACCACCTTGAGTGACCTAGACAGTACAAATCACAACACTACATACCACCTTGAGTGACCTAGACAGTACAAACACAACACTACACCACTTGAGTGACAGACAGCAACCAAATCACAACATAATACCACCTATACCTAGACAGACCAAATACAACACACATACATAGCACCTATGACAGACAAACACAACACTACATACCACCTTGAGTGACCTAGACAGTACAATCACAACACTCATACACCTGAGTGACCTAGACAGACAAATCACAACACTACATACCACCTTGAGTGACCTAGACAGTACAAATCACAACACTACATACCACCTTGAGTGACCTAGACAGTACAAATCACAACACTACATACCACCTGGGGCTGAGACCTAGACATACAATCAAACACTACATACCCCTTGAGTGACCTAGACAGACAAATCAAACACTACATACCACCTTGAGTGACCTAGACAGACAATCACAACACTACATACCACCTTGATGACCTAGACAGTACAATCACAACACTACATACCACCTTGAGTGACTAGACATACAAATCACAACACTACATACCACCTGAGTGACTGACATACAAATCACACACTACATACACCTTGAGTGACCTAGACAGTACAAATCACAACACTACATACACCTTGAGTGACCTAGACAGTACAAATCACAACACTACATACCACCTTGAGTGACCTAGACAGTACAAATCACAACACTACATACACCTTGAGTGACCTAGACAGTACAAATCACAACACTACATACCCTTGAGTGACCTAGACAGTACAAATCACAACACTACATACCACTTGAGTGACCTGACAGTACAAATCACAACACTACATACCACCTTGAGTGACCTAGACAGTACAAATCACAACACTACATACCACTGAGTGACCTAGACAGTACAAATCACAACACTACATCCACTTGAGTGACCTAGACAGTACAAATCACAACACTACATACCACCTTGAGTGACTAGACAGTACAAATCACAACACTACATACCACCTTGAGTGACCTAGACGTACAAATCACAACACTACATACCACCTGAGTGACCTAGACAGTACAAATCACAACATACATACCACCTTGAGTGACCTAGACAGTACAAATCACAACACTACATACCACCTTGAGTGACCTAGACGTACAAATCACAACACTACATACCACCTTGAGTGACCTAGACAGTACAAATCACAACACTACATACCACCTTGAGTGACCTAGACAGTACAAATCACAACACTACATACCACCTTGAGTGACCTAGACAGACAAATCACAACACTACATACCACCTTGAGTGACTAGACAGTACAAATCACACACTACATACCACCTTGAGTGACCTAGACAGTACAAATCACAACACTACATACCACCTTGAGTGACCTAGACAGACAAATCACAACACTACATACCACCTTGAGTGACCTAGACAGACAAATCACAACACTACATACCACCTTGAGTGACTAGACAGTACAAATCACAACACTACATCCACCTTGAGTGACCTAGACAGTACAAATCACAACACTACTACCACTGAGTGACCTGACAGTACAAATCACAACATACATACCACCTTGAGTGACCTAGACAGTACAAATCACAACACTACATACCACCTTGATGACCTAGACAGTACAAATCACAACACTACATACCACCTTGAGTGACCTAGACAGTACAATCACAACACTACATACCACCTTGAGTGACCTAGACAGACAAATCACAACACTACATACCACCTTGAGTGACCTAGACAGTACAAATCACAACACTACATACCACCTTGAGTGACCTAGACAGTACAATCACAACACTACATACCACCTTGAGTGACCTAGACAGTACAAATCACAACACTAATACCACCTTGAGTGACCTAGACAGTACAAATCAAACACTACATACCACCTTGAGTGACCTAGACAGTACAAATCCAACACTACATACCACCTTGAGTGACCTAGACAGTACAAATCACAACACTACATACCACCTTGAGTGACCTAGACAGTACAAATCACAACACTACATACCACCTTGATGACCTGACAGTACAAATCACAACACTACATACCACCTTGATGACCTAGACAGTACAAATCACAACACTACATACCACCTTGAGTGACCTAGACAGTACAAATCACAACACTACATACCACCTGAGTGACCTAGACAGTACAAATCACAACACTACATACCACCTTGAGTGACCTAGACAGTACAAATCACAACACTACATACCACCTTGAGTGACCTAGACAGTACAAATCACAACACTACATACCACCTGAGTGACCTAGACAACAAATCACAACACTACATACCACCTTGAGTGACCTAGACAGTACAAATCACAACACTACATACACCTTGAGTGACTAGACAGTACAATCACAACACTAATACCACCTTGGTGACCTAGACAGTACAAATCACAACACTACATACCACTTGAGTGACCTAGACGTACAAATCACAACACTACATACCACCTTGAGTGACCTAGACAGTACAAACACAACACTACATACCACCTTGAGTGACCTGACAGTACAAATCACAACACTACATACCACCTTGAGTGACCTGACAGACAAATCACAACACTACATACACTTGAGTGACCTTGACAGTACAAATCACAACACTACATACCACCTTGAGTGACCTAGACAGTACAAATCACAACACTACATACCACCTTGAGTGACCTAGACAGTACAAATCACAACACTACATACCACCTTGAGTGACCTAGACAGTACAAATCACAACACTACATACCACCTTGAGTGACCTAGACAGTACAAATCACAACACTACATACCACCTTGAGTGACCTAGACAGTACAAATCACAACACTACATACCACCTTGAGTGACCTAGACAGTACAAATCACAACACTACATACCACCTTGAGTGACCTAGACAGTACAAATCACAACACTACATACCACCTTGAGTGACCTAGACAGTACAAATCACAACACTACATACCACCTTGAGTGACCTAGACAGTACAAATCACAACACTACATACCACCTTGAGTGACCTAGACAGTACAAATCACAACACTACATACCACCTTGAGTGACCTAGACAGTACAAATCACAACACTACATACCACCTTGAGTGACCTAGACAGTACAAATCACAACACTACATACCACCTTGAGTGACCTAGACAGTACAAATCACAACACTACATACCACCTTGAGTGACCTAGACAGCACAAATCACAACACTACATACCACCTTGAGTGACCTAGACAGTACAAATCACAACACTACATACCACCTTGAGTGACCTAGACAGTACAAATCACAACACTACATACCACCTTGAGTGACCTTGACAGTACAAATCACAACACTACATACCACCTTGAGTGACCTAGACAGCACAAATCACAACACTACATACCACCTTGAGTGACCTAGACAGCACAAATCACAACACTACATACCACCTTGAGTGACCTAGACAGTACAAATCACAACACTACATACCACCTTGAGTGACCTAGACAGTACAAATCACAACACTACATACCACCTTGAGTGACCTAGACAGTACAAATCACAACACTACATACCACCTTGAGTGACCTAGACAGTACAAATCACAACACTACATACCACCTTGAGTGACCTAGACAGTACAAATCACAACACTACATACCACCTTGAGTGACCTAGACAGTACAAATCACAACACTACATACCACCTTGAGTGACCTAGACAGTACAAATCACAACACTACATACCACCTTGAGTGACCTAGACAGTACAAATCACAACACTACATACCACCTTGAGTGACCTAGACAGTACAAATCACAACACTACATACCACCTTGAGTGACCTAGACAGTACAAATCACAACACTACATACCACCTTGAGTGACCTAGACAGTACAAATCACAACACTACATACCACCTTGAGTGACCTAGACAGTACAAATCACAACACTACATACCACCTTGAGTGACCTAGACAGTACAAATCACAACACTACATACCACCTTGAGTGACCTAGACAGTACAAATCACAACACTACATACCACCTTGAGTGACCTAGACAGTACAAATCACAACACTACATACCACCTTGAGTGACCTAGACAGTACAAATCACAACACTACATACCACCTTGAGTGACCTAGACAGTACAAATCACAACACTACATACCACCTTGAGTGACCTAGACAGTACAAATCACAACACTACATACCACCTTGAGTGACCTAGACAGCACAAATCACAACACTACATACCACCTTGAGTGACCTAGACAGCACAAATCACAACACTACATACCACCTTGAGTGACCTTGACAGCACAAATCACAACACTACATACCACCTTGAGTGACCTTGACAGTACAAATCACAACACTACATACCACCTTGAGTGACCTAGACAGCACAAATCACAACACTACATACCACCTTGAGTGACCTAGACAGTACAAATCACAACACTACATACCACCTTGAGTGACCTAGACAGTACAAATCACAACACTACATACCACCTTGAGTGACCTAGACAGTACAAATCACAACACTACATACCACCTTGAGTGACCTAGACAGTACAAATCACAACACTACATACCACCTTGAGTGACCTAGACAGTACAAATCACAACACTACATACCACCTTGAGTGACCTAGACAGTACAAATCACAACACTACATACCACCTTGAGTGACCTAGACAGTACAAATCACAACACTACATACCACCTTGAGTGACCTAGACAGTACAAATCACAACACTACATACCACCTTGAGTGACCTAGACAGTACAAATCACAACACTACATACCACCTTGAGTGACCTAGACAGTACAAATCACAACACTACATACCACCTTGAGTGACCTAGACAGTACAAATCACAACACTACATACCACCTTGAGTGACCTAGACAGTACAAATCACAACACTACATACCACCTTGAGTGACCTAGACAGTACAAATCACAACACTACATACCACCTTGAGTGACCTAGACAGCACAAATCACAACACTACATACCACCTTGAGTGACCTTGACAGTACAAATCACAACACTACATACCACCTTGAGTGACCTTGACAGCACAAATCACAACACTACATACCACCTTGAGTGACCTAGACAGCACAAATCACAACACTACATACCACCTTGAGTGACCTAGACAGTACAAATCACAACACTACATACCACCTTGAGTGACCTAGACAGCACAAATCACAACACTACAAATGAACAAACGTGTGCGTGTGAAATATCAGAAATGTCGGAAAGACGATCTATCTGTCTAACAACAAGACACATCTACACTTTGAGACAAACTTTCTTCTAAAACGTTGAAAACGTGTATACATGTCCACTGTATGTGGAAAATATCAAAACAACTTTCTGTCTATCTCCACCTGACATACTCACACACACGCAACGCTTCCAGACCTTTGTTGTGGAAAGTACCGAATGATTAAACCACCAAGGAACCAAAGCAGACAGTTCTTTTGTTAAGTTTACACAAACTGGTCAAGCCATACTGTCCCAAGAGAAGAGATATTGCAAATGGATATATGTTAAGGCCTTATCGGCATACTTAGCCATACCGGTATATTCTATAAAAAATAAAAAAAAGAGCACACACAAACACTACAAGAAATATCTACACAAACACTAACAGAAATATCTACGAAACCTAAAGTCTAACGTTTCAACATATGGCTTTGGCATATCATACATATTTACTTAATGAAAAGGTCACCATTAAGTTATAAATGAAAAGGTCACCATTAAGTTATAAATGAAAAGGTCACCATTAAGATATAAATGAAAAGGTCACCATTAAGATATAAATGAAAAGGTCACCATTAAGATATAAATGAAAAGGTCACCATTAAGATATAAATGCACTTTTAGAAGATTCCTTGGTACAATGTGGCCTCCCTATGGCGACCTTCTTTTGGTTTCGTCTGCTTTTACAGTGGACGGTGATACATTTTTCTGCAACCTCCCCGCCCCCACCACCACCACCACCACCACCACCAAATTATTTGCAGCCATTTCATCACTTGGGTAGACAGACCTATTTCAATAATAATGTGCACCAAAACATATTCTACATGAATAAGTTTGTAATGTTTCTAAACAGGAAGGAACGTACATGAAGTCATCATCATCATCATCATCATCATCATCATCATCAGGTGCCTTGCCGCATGGCGTTGGCGATTATGGACTTCCATCTGTCTCTATCTCTTGTTGTCTCAAACATCTCTTCCACCCTCCTTGTCCCCAGCCAATCTTCAAGTTCGTCTAGTGTCTTCTTCCTGGGTCTACCCGGTGCTCTCTTTCCCTCCAGCTTTCCCGTCGTGACCAGGTGCTCCAATTCCCCCTTCCTCATAAAATGGCCTATAAATGTTGCCTGTCTTTTCCTAATCTTCCTTATCAATGATCTACTTGTGTCTGCCTCCATCAAGACTGTCTCATTTGCTTTCTTTGCTGTCCATGGAACTCTCAACAATCTTCTTAGAAACCACATCTCGGCTGCCTCAATCTTGTTCTGGCTTTGCTTGCTGACTGTCCACGCCTCGCAACAGCATGACAGTATTGGTTCTATATAACATTCAAGAACTCTATTCCCAATGTTAATTGATAGGCATTTGTTGGTAAGAATGTTTTTCATCTTCTTAACTGCTGTTTTGGCGTGGCCAATTCTGCTGGCTATTTCTGATGTGCATCTGCCATCTGGTGAAATGATCG